>PVHY01023990.1:0-13379 GCA_004024945.1 Uropsilus gracilis
CTACACCTTAAGAAATCAGTCCGCCGAGGGAAGACGCAAAGCTCTCTCCACCTGTTGGTCTCATATCACTGTGGTCATTTTATTCTTTGCTCCTGTAATCTTCGTTTACCTTAGACCTCCTACTACGTATCCCGAGGACAAAATATTTGGAATATTTTACACTATTGTTGCTCCCATGTTCAATCCCTTAATCTACACCTTGAGGAATGCAGAGATGAAAAACAGCATGAGAAAACTTTGGTGTCAGACATTATTTTTGCAAGTAAAATATAACTAATTTGAAGAAGCATATTGGATTAGTATCTCACTCAAAGAGCATGGTAGATGTGAATGATAAAGTCAGGAAACCTTACTGAGTTTTAGTATTTCAATATATGTTTTGAAAGAGATTAGTGAGAAAACTTAAACTAAATTTTAAGTTGCTGTCTCATCAAATTCTAAAGTTTGCATAATGCAATTAATGAGACTCTGAGTTAATTTTGTGTAAAGATGCTATAGATGATATAAGATATAGATAGTGCTATACTTATGGAAAAAACAATTACCAGAGGAAAATGGATTATAAAGGAAATAAGTTACTGATATATTGATCAGTGAATTAAGGAAATTATCTGATGATAAATGTATTAAAACTTTCATGTTCTCCACTACAGTATCTCACATTCTGTGTTAGTAAGGGAGTTGAAATTTAAAGATATATTTATAGACTTACATTTCTAGTAAAACATTGATATACATGCTTTTCAGTGTCATCAAAAAATCAGTTTTGTAACAAGGAAATAATTAGGGTAGAATCTTTTTGAAGGCAGAAAAATGTTCCTGACAACCTTGATGTAAATATACTAACCAGTGATGATACAGTGAGAATCCGTAACTCAGAATGTTGAATCTGGCTTACTGCAGCTCTACTTGCTGAGTAATATTTAATGACATTTCTTAAAATTTAAGTGATGTTTAATAAAATGTGTTTATTTGTCTCATGATTAAATTTTATAGGTAAATTTTTGATCTTTGGATCCAGACTCTGATAGATTTCTATCTGTAAATCAAAGAAAGAAACCTAGTGAACCAAATATGGTCTGTATTCACAACTGATGAAAGCGCAGACTTGAACATAGGGGCACATTACAAAGTAATAGAAGTCAATTTGTACCCGTTGTCTAATCTTTGACATTAGTTATAAGATTTGCAAAAGGCAAAACACTTGAGACAGCAAGAGTTACTGAACTCCAGAGATGAATGAATGCAGGGAGAGGTAGAGATGAAAAGAAGGAACAGAAAATATTTTTAGAGCAGTGAGACTGTTCTTATATTACTGTGACATATTGGATATTGACATTATGTATGGTAAAATCCATAAAAGATACAGCACAACGATGTAATGGAAAATATGAATTCTTGTTATACAATGTGTCAATGTAGATATACTTTATTTTAAACAATATTCCACCATGGGTGGAGGTTGTCCCTGTGTGGAGACAGGGAATATATGGAGCTCTATACTATTTATTCAACTTTTATATAAACATAAAAGTACTCTGAAAATAAAGTTTATTACATAAAAAATACTTTTGAGTCAGGGCATTGTTTTATAACTTTAATGAAGAAGAGCCATTTGAAAAATATTCTTAGGGTAAACGGAAGGAACTGTTATGACAGATTGTTGTGCATGTTTAATAGGATTATAATGACAATCTTTGCTCTTAAACAGTAAAGACCACAATGTAAAAGGGACTGGATAAAATGATTTTATCACAAGATATATAATTAATGTTCTGAATGATTTCAGAATATGTACATGCAATGGAAGAGTGAAAATAACTCTGGAGAATCTACAAAAAGAATACTAAAGGAAATAAAATATAATGAGGGACATAGATTTAGCTGGAATTATTGTAGCAAAGAGGAATAAGAACTCAGCAGTCATATAGGAACAGTCTTTTATATGTTAAATTTGTCATGGACTGACTGAACCTTAGTGATTCTAGTCATATTGCATCCAACCAATCCATGAATATTCAGTGAAAGGAGGAAGAAGTGAAGAGCTAAGAGTATAAATGTCTTGCTATAGTATAGTATATTTTCCTCTTTTTCTTTTTTTTCTCTTTTTTTCACTTTTCCTCCATGGCAATTTTATAAAAGACTTTGTATCCTTTTATCTTTCTTTTGCCTTCCATTCCCCAAATTTAAATTCCAAAATGCTAAGTCCTCGCTTCTAGTAAACATGTAAGTTCCATTGCAGGTCACAGATTTTACTGAAGTAAGGGTTCTACACACAAAGAATCTGGGTGGCAGTCCATTCTTGACAGAAAGTTTGCCAGCTTTATTCTTTTGGCATACCTCATCCCAGATTTCTGAGAGATAATCTAATACAACTCCAGCTTACATGGAACTCCTTCAGGAAGATGGGAGAGAAGTCCAAGTTTCCTGAACTTTACCATCTGACCAGATATATTGGGCTCCTGGGAATAGTGTGTGAATTAAGTTGAAGTAAGTGTAAGTGTGGAAAGTAAGCATCCAGGGAGACCAGGGACATTACCATGGACAGAGTCTTAACTACATTTGCCCAAGATACATTCAACAATGCCATTGGGGATACAACTACTTTGAACCTTTCAATACCTATTAATATTTTTTGGTGTTTAAGTTTATATTCCGTTCTTCTGAAATGCATTTTTTCACATACAATAGATGATTGAGGTAGCTTTACAGGAGTTTAAAAATACCTCTGTTTAAAATTTACCATAAACAGATTTGTGTTAAATATGAATTGAAATTTCCTAAGGGTTGAATATCCTCTTGTTATAGATACTTTTTACAATTTTTGAAATCCCCTTGCTTTGTAAGCTTGGGAAAGTTTTAGGACATGTTCAGTTTCCAAACTCTTTCCAGAAAATCACATTGGGTGTGTATGTGAATAACAGCTTTGCAATAATCTGCATTTTGTTCTAAATATTTGTATGGGAGAAAATAGTTAAGCATGAGTATATGAAGGTGAAGTGCATCCTGAAGCAACCTGGGACTGACCTGACAGTCACTCCAATCTGATGATCAACCAGGTCACCCTAATATGGAAATATCACCGAGGCATGCACTAGACATATTCATCATCCTTCTTCTATCTTTCTGAAGTTAGAAAATTCTCTGGCAGCATCTAATCATTTAGTTATTATAACATTTTAAAAACATTTTATAGTTTTCATTGTTCATTATTTCTAAAGAATATTCCAGTTAGTAGCAAGAGAGCTAAATAAAATATCTTCATGTTTGTAGTGAATTATGTCCCAACCTTGTTAAATATATTTTCACATTATACCATAAAAATAGCAGTTTATACTTGAACATCTATAATCATGAAGATGTTGCTATATTTCAAGACATCTGCTATCCTGAAATTAGCTAGTTCCATCTGAATCAACAAAGGTAAGTTTATAGCATGGTGCATTCTCTTACACTTAAGAGAAACTTGCAATAAGTGATGGAAACTTTGATTTGAATAGAATAGTTTTTTATAAATATACAGACAGTGAAAATGATATAACTAAAATACTGAAAGAGTTTTTGGAATATGTACATAACCCAGCAGTTATGATTATTCTGGAAATGTCATGTAAAGATAGTTAAAGTGAAGAAAACATAATGAGGGGTATAAAAATATATCAAAAACAGTAGGGGAATGCTAGAGTCCATTTGTGCAGCAGGCAGGTAATGGTATGACCAGCCAACTATTTCTGTGAACCGACACAGGTTAACTTGAATGAAGTTGACTCAGTACTGGCTATGATGTTGAAGTGTGCACCCAGTAGCACTGTTTCTATCTCCTTGATGCTGAAGTACTAGGAATTTCATTTGCTCAATGCTACTAAACATTCAATCAAGAATGAAACATTAAGCCTAAAATTATCCACTTCTGAAGAAAGCAGGATAGACTATGGTAGGGGACGATGGGTGACCTTGAGGTAAATGCATTAAGTGGTGATAACTGCTGCTGGGGGATCTCAATGCTATCTCAATCTATAATCAATTAAGAAATATTTGAAAAGTATGTGAAGAGACAAGAAATCCCCATTCTCTTATTTTTTTGCTTACTGGCTATTTGTGCTAGGAATTTAAAGTCTTGAATCTTCTGTGCTTTGGACTGTATAATCTAGCTACTAATGTGTCAATATATGAATTATGTTGTGAATGAAATAATAGGATGAACTTAACTCACCTAATCATATCCCAATACACTATTATTATTATTGCTGCTGTTGTTTTTCTCAGGAGTTTCATCTGAACCAATTTATATACTACAAATTTTATTATCTGATGTTCCAAAAGTGAAACTTTGCATGGATTGTATGTGAAATAGAGAGATTAAAATGAATATCAGTACCTACAGGTAATGCTGGGTCTAATCAACCAATGAATATTCAGTGACAGGGGAAGAACTGAAGGGTTAACCTCATAAAAACCTTTGTCAGCAGAGTACTTTCCTTGTCACATTTTTTTTTAATTTTTTCTCTCTGCCAAGTATATGGAGAAAGGACTATGCATTCTTTTAACTTTCCTTATCTTTGTCTCTCATTTCCCAACCCTAATTTCCAATAATTTTAATAACTAACTAACTATAAGCTCCCATGTACAGATTACACGGCAGGTCATAAGCTTTACTAATTGTGTATCTACACACTTATAATCTTCAGAGTAGTCCACCCTTGAACTACTAGTGTCCGTACTTGGTTATCTTTGGCATAGCTCATCTCTGATTTCTCAAAGCTAATCTAATATATGACTATAGTTTACACAGGTTTCCTCTTTCAGGAAGCTGGAAGAACATGCAACAATCACTTGAACTTCACTTTCCGACTAGATTTACTGAACTCCTGGGAATAGTGTGTGAGACAAGTCAGTACAAGCATGGAAAGCAATCATCCAGGGAGACCAGGGGCATTGCCATGGACAGAGGTTTAATGATATTTGCCCATAATGCATTCAAGAACCCATCATCCGTATAAATACTTTGAACACTCCAAGACTGTTAATTGTGCTGCTATGCTTATGATGATATTTAGACAGAGACATAAAATATATGATTCCTAGGATGTAAATACTTATACAGTTTTGGAGGAATTTCAAAATACTTTTTATTTAACTTTACGTTGAACTAGAACTGTGTTAAGTATGGAATGGAAATTTCTAGTCTCTTTTCCTGAGGAATGAGGACATGCTTCTCTTTGTATGTATGATATTTTTATAAAGTTTTGAAATCCCCTTCTTTGCAGAATTGCAAGAGATTTAGGATAGGTTGAGATGTCCAAATTACTTCCAGAGAATGAATTTGGGAGTGTGAATTATGACTTTGTAAACGGAATTTTATCACAGACTTTGATGTGGGAGACAAATTGCTAAGAAGGAGTATCTGAAGATGAGGTGCACCTTGATGAAACCTAAAACTGACCTGATAGTCACTCAAATCTGACGACTAGAGAATAATCCAGGTCATTTTACAATGGTAAGGATCCTCAGGCATGTGCTAGATTATTCATATGCTCTTTGTATGTACTATATAGAATTTCACTTAAGTTTGCAACTTTTCTGGCAACATATATAAGATTATTATTAAGATATCCTAACATTTTAATTTTTGTATTATTTGTTTTCTTTTACATTGTTATATACCCCAAGGATCTCCTACCATCTTATCACTCATGAACCCTCCTCTCGTTCTTTTGTGCCCTCCCAATCACGCATCCCCCTTCCCCTCTCATTAAGCTTCAGTTTTGCTAAAGCTTTAATTTTTTCTTGTCTGTTTGTTTTTTTTTTCCCTTTACCCTTCATATAAGCAAGGCCATTCAGTATTTATCTTTTTCTTTCTAACTTATTTCTGCTAGCATGATTCCTTCTGACTCCATTATTTAAAAAAAAAAATCAGTTAAAAGCAATATAGTTAAATACATTTTATGTTTATGGTGAATTACTTCTCAATTTTTTTATTATATGAATTCCCCCATATTATTATTAAAATATCCCAGCCTAAGTTTGAACAGCTACAATAATGAGAACTCTTTTATATTTCAAAATGCCTGCTATCCTTAAATTGACTACTTCCATATGAGTCAATAAACGTAAGTGTATAGTATGATACATTCTTATACGCTAAAGAAAAATTAGAATAGGTGATTGAAACTTTGTTTTAAATAAAAGCACTTTTATTTATATACAGATATCATAAGCTAATGCAATTCTAATTTTTAAATACTACAAAGAGATAGAGAAATTGACTATACAACTTTGTAGTACCCTAAGATTACCTACTTTTAGCACCCACCTTATACTATGGTCTCTATCAGAGCAGTTTGAATGGTTAGGACCTATTACATTTTACATAGGACAATGATGGTCTAGAGAAAAAGCAAGCATCCTGCTAATGAGGAGTGATAGATTTATTTATTTTTTTTTTGTCAAACTGATGAAAAATTACTTGAAATGTTTTAGAATCAGACAATTCTAGAATAAAATTTATATGAGATACTCTGCTTCTCTTTCCACACACAACTACTCAAAAAGATCAATGTGTGGTACTCGATTGTTTTCCAAGGTCTTTTTAATTCAAATGATAGTTCAAATTCATTTAATTTAATTCATTGCTGTTGTCCAGAAAATCTTCTGGTATCCCTCCAGCCTTCATGCATGACTTAAAGCAAAAAAAAAAAAAAAAATAATAATAATAATAAAATAAAAAAAATTGAAGAATAATAAGATTTTTGTCTTCTCATATTCACATGTATTTCTTTTCAATCTTGATAAACTGCTTTGATTCTTTTTATCCAAATCTCTTCTATTTAAAATGAGAGACTTAGATTAAGATTTAGATGAAATGTCTTTATATCTGTTGGGTTCATTAATATACTTCATTTTTTAAGTCATATAAATAAGTATATCTGAGAAGTTAATGATATTTTAAAAATAAAACAAGTCATTGGTATCAGTTGTAATAAGCAGAAGGTGAGTTAATTATTTCCACTTTGTAAAACTTTCCAATGTCCTTGAGTTACTGTTAACAGCTGAACACTTATGATAGTAATTATTTGATTTTATGGTATAAAAGCAGATAGGAAGCCTTCTAGTGATACAAAATAAGGACAAGGTAATGATTTCTACTTTGTTAATTTAGTGTTTTAAATCATAATTTTAAAAAGAATGCATGTCTCTCACAGTTTGGTTGATTTTTTAAAAATGCCATAGCTGTCAGACATTTCACCTAAATATGATAAGACTATCAGTAACAAAAATATTCAACTTTTGAATCACTGCAATTGGTCATTTTGAATAACCTTGTAATGAAATATTTTGTGTTTTTTAATAGAACAATGGGAATCCAGAATTAACAGTGTCTTCAGATCCAGACTGAGCTCGGAAGTTGCTAGTTTTGGAACCCAATTGGAATCAGATAATTCCTCATCAATAGGTAAAATATCTTCTGGAAGTGAATTCTCTCTACTTTCTTTTATATTGTCTTAATTTTGCATTAGGTATAAAAGCTAAAAATCGATGACTTTTTAATTTAGTTGTTGTTCCAACAAATAACAGCTGTACTAACCTCAGACTTTGTCTTCAAGTTATTTATCCTCCATATGATCTACTTTTTTGGGCATTCATTATTCAAATTGTAGTAAAAGCTGAAAATTCTAGCAAAAGCCAAGGTATTCACAACTTAAAATATACCTGGGATTTTATGATTTTTATCTTTCACATACAAACATGGATAGCAATACATATTTTATAAATTCTAGCAAGAAATATAAGTATGAAGAAATCATTTTCCAAAATTTTATCTTCCATCAATATTTCATCTTTTCCTTGAGAATTCAGTCGTTTTAATGTAGCAGAAATTATGTTCATCTAATCTACCCCAATAACAATATTTTATCAGAATTCAAAGAACACTATGATCTTTAGAAAATAAGCTTCAGCAGGTCAAGCTGAGGTTTAAACCTTTATCAGATATTTAATTACTTTTTCTGTTCACCTGAAAAAATAAAGAAAATTTAATCTTATATAGACTAAATTATGTGAGTGTTATTATCAAACTAATATTTAAGTATTTGAAATTGTACTAATATGAGTAAAATATAGAGCAATACCTGTATTTACAAAATTTTCCACAACAGATTTATGAGATAATATAATGTAATGTAAAAGCATCTTGGTTCAATGTAAAAACACCTTTGTTCAATAGATCAAATTTTTAGATATTAAGACATAATTCATGCCAATCAACTTTTTAAGAAACATAGTGTTTATTACTATAATTTTTTTCATCAAATTCCTTTTTATTTATTTCAGGTATGCCATTCATTTGTGTATAATATCCACAAAACCCAAATGGAAAGCCAGAGAAATGTATCCGAATTCATTCTTATAGGACTTTTTCATGACAAGAACATACAAATAATTTGCTTTGTGCTCTTCTTATTCTGTTATGTTGCTCTGTTGGCAGGGAATCTTCTGATCCTAGCAACTGTTATCTGCAGTCCTCTTTTTGACCAGCCGATTTCCTAGCCCACTTATCCACAATAGACATCTGCTACACCTCCACTGTCACTCCCAAATTAATTGCTGACCTGCTGGTGGAAAGGAGAACTATTTCCTACAGTAACTGCATGTTTCAGGTGTTGACCATGCACTTCTTTGGCTGTACTGAGATTTTCATCCTTACGGCCATGGCTTATGATCGCTATGTCACCATCTGCAAACCTCTCCACTACATGGTTATCATGAGCAGGACAAGATGCAATCTCCTGGTCCTAGCTGCATGGGCTGGTGGGTCTGTCCATGCAATTCCTCTATTCACTACAGCGATGAGTTTGCCCTACTGTGGCCCTAATGAAATTGATCACTATTTTTGTGATGTTTTTCCTTTGTTAAAAGTTGCCTGTACTGATACCTACATCACTGGTGTCATTGTGATTGCCTTTTCAGGTATGGTTGCTTTAGTTACCTTTGTTGTCTTAGCTCCATCCTATGGCATTATACTGTTCTCTTTAAGAAATCAGTCTGCTGAGGGAAGACGTAAAGCCCTTTCCACCTGTTGGTCTCATATCACTGTGGTCATCTTGTTCTTTGCTCCTGTAATCTTCATCTACCTTAGGCCTCCCACAACTTTCCCTGAGGTCAAAATATTTGCATTGTTTTATACCATCATTGCTCCTATGCTCAATCCTTTAATCTATACCCTGATAAATGCAGAGATAAACACCATGAGAAAACTTTGGTGTCAGACATTATTGTCCAAGGAAACACACAATCAGTCAGAGAGATCTTACTCGATAATCAACTTCGTGATAGAAAAGGGAAAATGTGAGTAAAAGTGAAAATGTGAGAAAAAGTCAGAAATGAGTCATATGTTTTATATTTCACTGTTATACTGACTGGATTGAAAGAGAGAAATACACTGTAAATATGAAGGAAAAACTAAACATATGCTAATTCATATCTAATTCTTAATAGCAAAAGTAACTGGATGTTAGGTTGATATGTTAATTGTGTGGAGTAATAATATTATTGTGTGTTTTAGGACTGCCTTCATGAAAAAATACTATTGGAAAAACAAATAGTGTTATGCTGTGTTAGTGTTACATGTTATCTCATGTAACAGAATATGTTCTATGAATAGCAGAAAAAAATGTTACTAGTCAAAAATTTAGACTTAGGTGTGGGCCACAATAGTAAAACTGTCTATGATAGGTTAAATTTGAAGTCTATGCATTTACATTTATAGTTAAAATACATTCAAGATTCTGATAAAAGATTCACATAGAGATCTCTCATTTTATAAAAAAGTTATGGAACAAAGGAATATTTAGAATATAATCTGTTTTATATTTATTCTTGAATGTCAGCTATCTTGATCTCTCATTGAATAATGGTAATGATTAATAATAATAAAAATAACCTAATTACATCAGGGTAAGAATCTATTTTTCAGAATGAAGAAAACAAATATACTTTTAACCTAGCCAGAGTTTAATAACCAGGGTTTAATAGTGAGTTGCAAAGAACTCCAAAATAAAATGCATTGACCTACCCTTACCTGCTTGAAATTTTTATGTATTGAATCCAGAAACAACAGCTTTTCCTGTTTTAATGAGAAAAATGTTCATTAAAAAACAAATAAAATGTCCCTTCAATATAAAATGAATTTTAAAAAAAGGAATTATGGCTGCAGTAGTTATTTAGAACAGTTTCATCAATAATCATCAAAGCTGAGCATTAGCCAAGGTGCCTTCCAGTAAGTGAATGGCTAGATGTGATCTAGTCCAACTAGGGTATATTATTCAGTGCTAAAAGAAATGAGCTATAAAGCCATGCAAGAAAATTTAAAGCATATTTCAAAGTAAAAGAAGCCAATTGAAAGGTCTCCTCCACGTGTGATTTCAATTACATGGTATTCTGGGAAAGACAAAACTATGAAGACAGCAAACAATTATTGGCTAGCGAGGCTTAAGAATGGAAGAGGGATGACTTTCTGGAGCACAGAGAATTTTCAGTGCTGTCAGCTTGTTCTGTAGCTTACTAACAGCTTTCGATGTTGTTCTAAACAAAGTGAAATTCGTACAACATCAAGAGTGAGCCCTAATGTAAATTATGGATTTTTTTTTTTTTTTTTTTTTTTGAGACTTGGTCTCGCTATTTTTGCCTATGGAACCACAGGCTTACGTTGCCCGGGGTACCACGGACTCAAGCAATTCCCAGCCTTAGCTTCCCAAGTAGCTGGGATTACAGATGCATGCCACCATGCCCAGCTATTTTTTGGAACTAGGTATGGCTAAGTGCCC
Organism: Uropsilus gracilis; assembly: GCA_004024945.1. Taxonomy (NCBI): domain Eukaryota; kingdom Metazoa; phylum Chordata; class Mammalia; order Eulipotyphla; family Talpidae; genus Uropsilus; species Uropsilus gracilis. The sequence goes on from PVHY01023990.1 coordinate 10,824, forward strand.
CTGGTGGGACTCCAATCTCCCTGGCCCCGGTCACGGCTTCCTAGACTGCCACCTACAGGCATGGGCATGGCGTAAATTATGAATTTTTGGTGCAAATGCTGTGTTAATGCAGAGTAATTAATTCTTAGTCTTTTTTTTTTTTTATCATATTCTTTTACTGATGTGACACTTTTTTTGTTTGTTTGTTTTTGAGCTTAGGTCTTGCTATTTTCCCCCATGCAACCGCAGGCTCACGTTGCCTGGGGTACCATGGACTCAAGCAAACTTCAGCCTCAGCTTCCCAGGTAGCTGGGATCACAGCCTGCACCACAACGCACAGCTAATTTTGGGGACTAGGTCTCTCTGTGTTGCCCCGCGTGGGACTTGAACCGTGACCCCCAGACCCGGCTGCGACTCCATAAGTTGTCACTTACAAGCACGTGCCACCGTGCCTAGCTTGATGCAACACTGTTTACAACACTGTATTTGCTTGAAGGGCATAGTCTAGCACCTCTTCAAATGGTTTGCAAGAACTGTATCACTCTGGAGGGAGGTTGCCCCAGACAGAGGACACCCTGTCTGTGGGAGCTCTTTTACTTTCTGTACAACTTTGCTGTGAACTGGAAACTGCTTTAGAAAATACCATTTATGAAATAAAAATTGCTTGTGGTCCAACACATAAAGTACACTTTTTTAACTATCATGAATAAGATGTTCTGAGAAAGATTTTCTGGGAAATCAGAATATAATTTTAAAAGAACTTTTGTGCATGTTTAGTATTATTTTACTGTTATATTTATTTGTGATTATATTGATTTCAAACACTTTCTGACTCAGAGGTATAGGATCACACATTTTTCTGTGTTAAGATTTCTTAAGTTGCACAGCAAGTATGATAATAGAGAAGGTAGTGAATAATGGGATTTTTTAAAACAGAAGATAAGTAAAATGTTTAAAAAGATCTAGGATGCTATAATCATCCTGGAGGCATTCTATAAAGAAGGTTAAGAGCAGAAAATACTCATTTCTGTCAGTTTCCTCTTTCAAAGAGGACACTTTCAAAATATGGATCACTGTGATGCTCACTTGTTTGAACTGTTGTAGAAATGACTGCTTAACAGATATTTTATTAATTGTTCATATTGTCTTTTGGTAGAAAGACCTATGAATAATATATGCAGTTAGGGAGTGTGATACTGGTTTAGGTTTTCTCTTTTCCTTATATCTGTTTCCACTTCACACCCTGCAGACTCTATAACAATAGCAGTTAATGTTTTATCTTTATCCCATAAATATTTACTGATGAGATCATCACAAAATATCCTCTTGATTCTTTCCTTGGATGAAATGATGATATCAATATCAGGCACATTTATTCAGCATCTGAAACAGTGTTCCTACTACACAATTTTCTAATAGCATTTTTCATCTGAGCATTTCTTAAGGTGTAGATTAAGGGATTTAACATGGGTGTTATCATAGTATAGAACACAGCAACTGCTTTACCAGTGGGTAAAGTCTGCAGGTCTCATGTATACAATGATGCAAGGCACAAAATACAAGACAACCACTGTAATGTGAGAGATGCTGGTGGAGAGGGTTTTCTGCCTTGCCTGCATGCTTTGGTTCTTCAGGGAGTGCAGAATAACCATGTAGGAGACCATCAAGAGAAGGAAGTTCAATACACAGATGAACACACTGTTGGCAGCAACAAAAAGTCCCAGAGTGTGGGTGTCAGTGCAGGCCAGATTGAGCAGAGGGTTCAGATCACACAAAAGTGATCTATGACATTGGGGTCACAGAGGGCAGTGGTACGATGAAGAGGATCTGGATGCCTCCATGAAGAAGGCCTCCCACCCCACTACTCCCATTAGCAGGTCACATACCTGCTGGCTCATAATGGTGGAGTAGTGCAGAGGTTTGCAGATGACCACATAACAGTCGTAGACCATCACCGTGAGCAGGATGACCTCAGCGCCTCCAAAGAAATGTTCTCCAAAGACTTGAGTCATTCATCCATCGAACGGGATCAGTTTCTTTCCTTCTTTCTATCTTTTTTTAAAAAATATTTTATTTATGTATGAATTTCACATCTCTGTGATTTCTGGGGTTCCCCCTCCCCAACCATTCCCACCCTATACCCCCCCCAGGTTTTGTGCTTCACTTTGGTTGTTGACTTGTTTTGACTTTTCTTCATGAATTTTTATTTATCTTTCCCATGTCTCATATAGTAGTGAAACCATTTGGTTTCTGTTTTTTTCTTTTTGACTTGTTTCTGCTAATATGAATTCTTCTAAGACCACCTATGTTATCATAAAATCATCTAATTTGTCATTTTTAATTGATGAGTAATATTCCATTGTGTATATATACCACATCTTCTCATCCATTCATCTGTTTTGGGACATTTCAGTTGCTTCCATGTCCTTGCAATTATAAATAGTGCTGCAATAAACCTCCGAGTACAGGTGTCCCTTTGTACCCAAGTTGAAGTCACTGTTGGGTAAATTCCCAAGAGAGCAATTGCTGGGTCAAATGGTAGTTCCATTATCATTAATTTGAGGGCCTTCCATACAG
>PVHY01023991.1:0-20218 GCA_004024945.1 Uropsilus gracilis
AAAAGAGACATGAACGGGACCCCACCCTGCTCCTCCCCCCCCCCTTGCCCGCGCGCCGGCAGGACCGGGCGCGCGGGGGCGGGCCAGTCAGGGACCGCTGGCCCCTCCATGCGCCCCGGCTTCCGGGGGCTGGGGGCTTCCCGGTGCCTCCCAGGCCGGCTTGACCTCCCACTGGGGAGCTTACCCAGGAGCAGCCAGACGCTCCTCGCCCCCCCCTGGCTAGGGGGTCTGGGGCGCCCGAGCTTCTGCCTGGGCCGCGGGCGGCTGCCATCACCCGCTAGCCTCCCTAAATACTTGTAAAATGATGTTTTATTTTTTATAAATGTATCAATTTACCTTAAGCAGAATATAAAAATTGCAATTACTCTACATCCTTGACAAAACTTGGTCAAGTCTTATATTTTAATCATATAAATGATAGGTGAGTAGAACTATCCAAAATAGTTTAATTTGCATACCTTTTGATAAATAAGATTAAACACCTTTTTTTATATTTCTTGGACTTTGCTATCTATCTATGTTGAAGTACCTTTTCAAGTCATTTCAAGTTTTTCATACTTATTTGTACAGAGTTCTTTATAGACTTCAAAAATTAGTCCTTTGCATATATTTTCTCCAACTCTGACTTGCCTTTCCACTCTAAATGACATCTTCTAATGAGTACAGTTACTAATTTTAATTATCAATCTTTTCCCCTTATTTTCTGTTTTATTTAAGGAATAAATTATAGCCATAATTCCATAATTATAATAATTCCAGTAATCGCAAATCATAGCCATAATTAAGAAAGCGTTATTGTACTTTTTACATTTAGGCCAATAATCCCCTACAATTTGTGTGTGTGTGTGTGTGTGTGTGGTGTGTATTTGGTGTGAAATGATCAAACAAATTGTCCCAATAACCGTTACTGAAAAGACTACTTTTCAGTTTACAGACTACAACTCTCTAAACACCACCTTAAAACAGGGGTCTATTTACAGATTTTCTTCTTCTTTTCAATTAATTTCCTATTCCGACATGTTACTGTATATTTGATACATTAACACTCCAGCTTTAGTTTCTGTAAGATTACCACATATATTTTCATTTAAAAGTGGAATATTATTTTCCATAAACTATTCAGCTGAGATATTCAACATATAGGTGAGTTTTGGAAGAAGTGTCTTCCAGAAAAGCATAGACCCTAGAACACATGAAAAAAACCCATTCATTCAGATCTTCAACAACCAAAAAAAAAACTGTCACAAAGTAAAATATGTTGCAACTTTTGTGTGTACATTTGTACATTTTTTTCTTGGATTTATTCCCAAGTATTTATTATTTTTGCATAGTATATCTCTTAAATTTCATTTTTAATTATATTTGGCATATCAGAAATATAATTGAATCTTTTATAATTCCCTTCTATGTAGCAATCTTGCTGAATTCAATTTTTTAAATTTCATTAGTTTTTCTGCATGTCATAGATTTTTCCCATTTTGTGCTAAGGATCTCCAAAATATGTAAAATAGAAATGATGATAATAAGTTTCATTTCTAATCTCATAAACAGTTTTTATTTTATAAAATTTCTTAAGCTTTTATCATTTCACTATTAAATAAAGCATGCTGGAGGCTTTTCATAGCTTTTTTTTCTATTCACTTTGTTGTGCAACCATTACCATTATCTAATTCAAAAAAACATTTTTATCTCACCAGAATAATTATAATAATAACCCTCTACTTTTAGCAATTAACTCTTAATTCTCTACTAATCTCTTCCCTGGCAACTACTAGTCTACTCTTTATTTCTAAGGATTGACCTAGACATTTCATGTAACCAGAATCATGTAGTTTGAGGCCTTTTTTTGTTTGGCAAAATCTTAATTCATAACAATCTAGTTAGGATTAACATCAATTTAGTATCAATAGTGAACAGAAATTTTCTTATAGATAATCTGTTGCTAAGATTAAATCTTATACTGAGTGCCTCTCAACCTAGAATTATATTTATGCAATTTACTGTTAATGAAATATAAAAGTACAAACAAAACACACATTTGTGCTTTCTTTTAAATTTATAGATATTGTCACTATCCTTGGTGTTAATTTGTCCATATGCTGTTGAATAATTGTTTAGTGCCCTTTCAATTCAATCTGAAGAACCCTTTATCACATGTTGGTAGCACTGCTATTGATGAACCCTTGTACATTAGTAATGTTTACCTAGGAATGTCCTGATTTCTCCTGCATTTTTAGGTGATAGTTTTGCTGGGTAAATAATTTTTGGTTGACTATTTTTTCTTTCAGCACTTTATGTCATTCCTATACCTTTTGGTCTCTGTTGTTTCTGATTAAAAATCAGATATTAATCTTCCTGAAGATTGGTTGTAAATGATGAGTTGCTTCTCTTTCATGATTCTTTATTTTTTGGCACTTTGATTTTGATGTAGGTAGATGTATGGGTTTTTTACTTTATCTTTTTGAAATTCATGAGCTTCAAATATTGAAAGTCTTGACCTTTTTTCTTCCAATATTCATTTCTTCTCTTTCTCTCTTCCTCCCTCCCCCCAACCCCTCTCTCCCCCCTTTCTCTCCCCCTCTCCCTCCAACCATTCCTCCCTCCTTTTCCCCCCTTCTGGCACTTCTACTATGCATGTCCAGGCAAATCATCTATTTTCTTGGAGGTGCAAATTTTTCATTGGAATCCAATTTCTTTGATACATGATTGTTTGGGTTTTTATATTTTTTCCTGTGCCAGGAGAAGTTATATTTTTGCCAAGGATTATCAGGGGTTTTTTGAATAATTATCACTATGAACTTGTTCATAATACCTACTTTTATAATGTTGTCCAGTCAAACTTTCTATGATATAGAAATATACTATATCTACATTGTCCCGTATGGTAGTGGCTGCTGGGCACTTGAAATGTAGCTAATGTGACTATGAAATCTAATTTTCAGTTTTATTGCATTGTAAGTTATTTTAAATAACCTCATGCAACAAATGGCTACCATAATAAACCACACATCTGTTGGATCTAGTGATTTTCTCCTTTTTTCCCCCAATAATGAATACTTGTCTGTTTTTATTTGTCCTCTCTCACTGGTCTTTTCAGTTTTTTAAGCTACTAATTTTTACTTCCATATTATTTTTGTCATATAATGTAGTGAATGCTATTTCATCATATCTCATAAGGTTTTTACTATATTTAGCATAGTTAATTAATTTAGTAGTTTATTGTTTTATTTTTTTTTTGCTAGCCAATTTTTTTAATTGAGATAAAAGTAACATTATATTAGTTTCAGTTGTACAACATGATTTGGACAAACAGGTAAAATCCTCCAACTTTGTTCTTTTCAAAAAAGTATTAACCAATCTACTTTCTTTGCATTTCTATATAAAATTAAACTAAATATATGTCCATAGTTGACCTTCCTGCTGATATAATAAGAAGTTACCTCTTCCTCCAAGAGTTCACTGGTATTTTGCCTACCCAGTTTTGTTTTGTCCAGGATAGATTTGGGAAGGACTTAAAGACCATGACTGTAAACTGTCACAAAGTAAAATCATATAATAGAGAGATAAATTCCTAGGGAAGGGTGTCTGAATATATTAACATAAAGGCTAATAGACCTATATGTGGGTCATATAGATAATTTGCATAAAGAAAATACCATTGGCGAAAGCTAGTTGCTAATTTTACTACTAATTCCATGTCAAATGGGGAAAATGTAAAATTTTTATCATTATCACTAACCTTATTACTGTATCTTTTGAGTGTCAGATATTATCTTATATCCTATATGCTGGATAACTCATTTAGCCCTCAAAAGATCCTTGAATTAGTAACTTTTCTCCATTTTACAAAGGATGTTTGATTATCAATTCCACTGTGATATAGTAAGTTGCTCATATGTAATTGTCTTTAGTGCAAAAACATTCAAATATCAGGATTGTTACATGATTCAGCCAATATAAGTGGCATAGGCATCAAACCTTCCATGGGCTTTCTTAACCTTCTTAAACTCTTGGAAGGGTTAAATTCAGGTAATTTCTCCCAGAATGTACCCACGTTTTCATTAGTGATAGTGCCTATAACACTTTATAACAAAAAGTAAAAGATGAAAAATATACAAATAGTAGAACTAAAGATAACTTAAAAAAGTAAAATTTAAAGTTATCTTTGATTATTTTATAATTGACATTTTAAGTAAAGCTGGTTATGGTCTTTTCAGTTTGTAAAACATTATAGTTAAATATTTCATGTTAATAAGCCATTGTCAGTTTTTTTTTCTGAAAATACTTATTCAAACAGGACTAATAAAAGGAAGGATTTAATGAGTTATTGAGTAAGCCAAACCAAATCACTTTCTAAAATATTATAGCAAATAAACTTTTAAAATAAAATGGGTCCCTTTTTCCCCCCATGACCTGGTAGTAATGTTCTGCAATGTTTTAGGTAGCAGACCTGGATTTCATACCTGTTCTCATTATCTCTCTCCCTGGGGCTGCAATGCATAAAATAAATAAAATCACTATCCTGCATCCTATTGCCATGGGCTGTACCCCTGCCAGATTTCATAAACTAAGCTAGATGGATCTGGTTAGGATTGAGATGGAAGACCTCAAAGAAAACAAAGTCTGTGGAACAAACATCTATGCAGCCAGTATTTCATCTTCCTTTGAACCTTGTCTTAACGTTTATTTTACTTCCTCATTACGATTTGATTGCTTTACTTACCCTAATGGGGAAAAAAGTCTTTAAAAATAGGTGCATCCTAGTTATTTAAATGAGTACATTTCTTTTTTGCTTTCTCTTTTCAAATTTGAAAAACTCTTGTGTGAAAGATATTCAGCTATATTCTTGAGGAGACAGTTTTTCAGCTAACAATGTTTTCTGTTGTCTAAAAACTTATTGTCTCAGAGACTTCCATTTTGCTTATCTCTGTAAAATGTTCTATGTTTCTATTTGTTTTGAGATAGTATTGCCCATGATTTACAAATGATACAGTATGACATATTACTTTAAAAAATCTATATTTCTACATATTTGTCAAATTTGATTTCAAATACTCATTGTTTTAAATATCTGTGAATATATGTATTTGTAATACACATGAAGTTCAGTTAAGAATGCCTTAATGTTTTAACCATGAATTGATCCAGTTTACCTACAGCTGTTTCCTCCCAAGAACACATATAAATACACCTTCCATAAAAACAGATGGTACATATTTATACATATCCATATACCAAAACATACATTCCTATGTTCTTTAACACTCTGATTTTCTTCCTTCTCTCCTTTCCTTCCTCTTTTCTCTCATTCCTCCTTCCTGCCTACCTGCAAAGGAACTTCTTTTTCTTTTTCTTTTATTCCGAGACTAGGCTTTACTGTTTTTGCCTGTGGAATCGCAGGCTCATGTGCCCAGGGTACCACAGACTCAAGCAATCCCCAACCAGCTGGGATTACAGGCACGCACCACCACACCCAGCTATTTTGGGGGGACTAAGTCTTGCCATGTGGCCCCAGCCGTGGCTTCCTAGGCTGCCGCCTACGGACATGTGCCACCATGCCTGGACTTAGGAACTTCTTTCCTAATGATATTTTATATAGAGCCCCAATATACAGGAAGTATAAACAACTGAGCTTCTCTCAATGTCAAAATGAGGGAACCTAGGGTCTCATTCATTTGCTTTTTTTCCACCCCCATAAGACCTGGCTCCTTGAAAAAACTCTAAAGTTCTAGGAAATATGTCTATCCTCCTGTTTCATATAAAAGTCATAGTAAACAAAACAATAGTGAGAATAAAAGTAATAAAATCAGGGCATCATGAGAAAATAAATACTTGAATGGAGATAATAGATGAGTGAATGTTTAAAAAAAACAATTATAAAAGGGCATATGTCTTCATCAGGAAAGCAATTTCTGGAATACTGCCATTTTAAAATGTTGATGGTAACACTTGGAACTATGAATATAGTGCTGAAAATACTCAAAATGACCTCTTGGTATTTTCTTATTCTATCTACTCTTATACTAAATTTCTTCATTTCTGATTAGAAAGATCCCAAGTAAAAATTAAACCCCCAAAATCCTAGTAATCAATTAAAGATAAATGTATATTTTTAATGAAATAAGAACTGTTATTTATTCCTATTGTGAAGTGTTATAGCATTGTTTTAATTTACAGCTTAAGATATTTAAAATAATCCCTATATAGCTTCAAAGAGTAGTTCAGAGAGTAGTTTTTAATATTCTGTACAATTAAGCTTGTTTTAAAACAGACCTCTTTATCAAAATTTGAGAATTCCTCATGGGGGTAAGGTTTTTTTTAAATTGCTTCTTTGGAGGGCAAATAATTACAGCATTAGCCAATTATCAGTGGCGCTTATTCCCATTATGGCTGCTTTAAAATTATCAATGTGAAGTCATTGAAAGTAGAATTGGCAAGAGATATACAAAAATAGTTTACCATATATAAACTATAATTTAACTTTTCCCTGCCCTGCCGCCCTAATTTTTATATTAATTTTTAATAATGGGAGATATTCAATAACTAGTTAATAAGTACTCAAAATGTTATCAGTTGACTCTTACAAGCTGGTATGAGTGGGCTCCAGCATACCAGTACTCCCTAGGAAAATTCCTTTTCTTTACCTTTTTTTTATTTTTTTGAGACTAGGTCTTGCTATTTTTGCCCGTGGAACCCCAGGCTCTTGTTGCCCGGGGGGGTACCACAGACTCAAGCAATCCCCAGCCTCAGCTTCCCAGGTAGCTGGGATTACAGGCATGCGCCACCACGCCCAGCTACTTTTTTGGGCCCCAGGTGGGACTCAAACCACGATCCCTAGCCCTGGCCACTTCATAGGCTGAAGTTTACAGGCACGAACCACTGTGTCCGGCTTTACCTTTTTATTTTTAATACTTTAGATCATCTATGACTTAAGAAAAATATGTACAAATCTGTTAAGTCATGTAAGTCTGACCACACTATCCTTTATCTGTCTCCCAGATTCATTGTAGTTATGTTAGATCATTTTACTGTTAGTATTTCTTATATTTCCTCTACCTAACAACAGAAGGGTTTGAGATAGTGTTTCACCAGATCTTTAAAACCTAACCCTTCCTATAGATTGATCTCTTTTATTGTTAAAAACAGGGCTTTTAAAAAGATTTTTAATGTAATTTGTTTGATAATAGCTGAAGTTTCCAGTGAGAGGTCTCTTAGTTTGTGTATATCATATATATGCATACATGTAAGTATGTATGTAAATAAACAACAAAAATGATATATATGTAAAAATGGCAGACTCATCATAGCCCTTCAGTAAATATTAGTTTAATTTTCTAAAATAATTAATATGTTAGCATGTAACTGAGGAGTATCCAGGGACCCTAACATATTAAGAGATGCAACATTCTAAAGGAATCTGCTATCCATGCACACAAAGGCAAGGGAGTATACTGTTAGTGTGATAGATTTTTAATAGAATTATTGTGCATACAGAAGAGAAGACATTCCTAATAAGTTTTCCTGAATTACCCATTCCATTATATGCCAGTGTTAGCTGCTGAGATCTGAAAGCTTGCCACAAGTCTAAGGCACTAACAAGGAGGAGTAAGAAAGGTGCAAGCAGTCTGAGACAAAAGAAACAAAACAAAGTACAAATCAAAATAATGGCTGCCGTTGTCTCTGCAAAGGACAGCCTTCTCATGGGTCTTACCCACATGCCTGTTTCAAGGGTTTCTATTTGTCTTTCTTCCACATATCTCCTTCCAAGGTGACCGCCCCCTTCCCCAGCAAGTCTGTGAGTACAAATCAAAGCTGGAGACACAAGAGGCAAGAGTCTGCCTTCCTTCCATATTATGTAGCTTCACCTGACTGTTAGGTCCACCACAAATTCCCAGTAGATTCTCTCTCAGGAAGTCCAGGTCCTGGCACAGTGGGACCTCTCATTCGAAACAGCTGTCTGTAAGTGGGAGCATGGAAAAATGGCACCTCCCCTAACAGACTTATGTACGTTTAAAGTAGGTGTTTACCAACATGTTTTGTTCGACTAATACTGTTTGACATCTTTAGTTTCATAATATCTTTATTTTCAAAGACTGTTTCGAGGATAGCTGAGAAATTTTTCTAACAATCTCTTTTCTGTGATGACTGTTTAACTTTTTAGTTACAACTATTTTCTTTTTAGAAACATTATACAATAGAAATAGTTTACAATTTGAAGAATGTGAAGATAATATTGATAATTAAGTCTTTAAAATTAGTCTTTTGTTAAGCCTTAGCATCATATAATTAATAACTGCCATACACCACCTGCTCTCTTTTGCCTTCAATCTTATCACATTGATGTTGCTTTGAAACCTGAGTATTCTTTCTACTTCCTATCTGCTTGTACTGGACATCTTATTACTGATTAAGAGGACACTGTTTCCTGTTTTTTTCCCCTGTATTTCTAAATGAACTACTTCTGTCTTAGTTAGGATTATGATGTTCTATAAAACAGATACTTAAATAAAGTAGACTTATTTTTTTCAGGGAGGAGACAGTTAACCAATTATAACAGACTAAATACTTTCCAAAGTAAAATTTTGGTAGTATCCAGTATATAACTAGTTATACCTATGGAGAGATAGCTTTTTAAAATCTTCATTTGTTTCTGGTGGTTCTTTTATAGTATAAGGGATTTTCTGTGTTCTGTAGTGTAGGATTTAGTTCTTTTACTTTGTATTTTTCCCCTGCATCTAGTATTAGTAACACAGATAACTATTTTTTTAGGAAGAGATTGAGATAAAATTCTTACATTATTAGTTGAGCAGGATACCGGTAACAGAAACAGAATTATCCCTTTAAGAGTGAACAATTCAGCAACAACCTCCATCTCTGTTTAACTTCCAAATATTTTAACACCCTTAATAGAAACTGTGCTCTTATTTTTGTTTGTTTGTTTACTGGTTTGTTTTTTTTTTTAATATTTATTTTGTTCTCTAGATCACAACCTCTGTAAGTGTTTTTTGGGATACCTCTCCCTCCCTCTGGTGTCCCTTTCATTCTCTCAAACCCCACTCTTTGTTGTTTACTAGGTGTGCTAAGTCCATTAGCTCTTTCTTTCCTTTGGCACTGTCCTTTCAGTGGGTGAGGGACTGTGTTGTTGGAACCAGGCGAGCCTTGCTGGTAGGTTTTCAGTCTTAAGTTTGCCTTGGGCGACCAGTCTGTATTCATTTGTGATCTATCCATGTTTTCTTGCTGCAGGCCGTCTTCTCCATTCCCATCTCCATTGCTTTGCTGCTTTACCTTATGGCTCTGGAGTCAGATTTAGGGGGTCTCACCCCCAGCAAGTGTTGGTGAAGAAGAGAAACTGTACTCTTAAGCAGTTGCTCCCCTGCTCCTGCCCCTGCCTCCACCATCCCTTAGCAGCCACCATCTGCTTTCTGTCTCTATGAATTTACCTATTTTGGATATTTATGATAAATAAAAACACTACATTGGCTTGTTTTGATGTTCATGTTCATATTGTAGCATGTACCAGCCCTTTTATGGTTGAATGATCGTCCATTAAACACATTTTTTTCATACACAATATACCATAATTTATCTGTTTTTCAATCAACATTGGGGTTGATTCTACTTTTTGAAATCTGAATGGTTCTTCAGTGAACATATGTTTACATGTTTTTGAGTACTGAGTACATGGTTTTAATTTCTTTGAGTGTATACCCAGGTGGAATTGCTGGAACATATTCTACTTAGCTTTTATAGGAAACCCCACCTATTTTTCAGGTAGCTGAGTCATTTTAAATTCTCATCACTGATGTACAGAGATTTCATTTTCACATATCCTTATCCACATTTGTTATTTTCTGTGGTTGAACAGCCATTGTAGGGTGTGCAATGTATTTCATGTACTTTACTTCCCTGGTAACAATGTTGTCCATCTTTTCACATGTTAGCAATTTATATTCCTTGAAGAAATGCTATTTTATTAATTGGGTTTTGTGTTTTGTTCTTTTGTTTTTATATTTTACTGCAGTATAATTGACACATAACACTGTATTCATTTCAGGTATGTAACATAATAATTTAATATTTGTATGAGTTGAGAAATGACCACAATAAGTTAGAAGATATCTGTTACCATACATAGTTATAAATTTTTTTCTTGTCGTAAGAATGTTTAAGATTTAGTCTCTTTTACATATGCAATATACTGCTCTTAGTTATAGTTACCATGTTATGTATTGCATCTCCATGACTTATTTATTTTGTACCTTTTGATCCCCTTTACCTATTTCACTTGCTACCCCATCCTACCTTTGGCAATGGCCAGTTTGTTCCCTATGAGCTTGGTTTTTATTTTTAAGATTCTGCATGTAAGTAACATCACAGAATACTGTCTTCTTTCATCTGATTTACTTCATTTAGCATAATGCCCTCAAGATTCAACCATCCATGTTGTAACAAATGGCAGATTTCATTCTTTTTTATGGCCTAATAATATCCCATTGTATATACAGTCATGTGTTCAACAGTGGGGACATTCTGTTGTGACATTATGCAAACATCAAAGACTATAATTATGCAAATCTAGTTGATAAAGCCTACTGTGTATCAAAACTATATATCTTTATTTTATTTTTTTAAAAATACTTTTGCTGGGAACTCTAGGTTAACAATTATCTTCTGCTGCTAGCATAATGATGATATCATTTCATTGTTTTCTAACTTTCATTTTTTACTGTTAAACTATTGCTCTTTTGAAGATATTCTATGCTTTTACCCCCTCTAGCTTTTTAAAACACCTTCACTTTAGTGTTTTCCACATTCACCATTACATATTTAGGTATACGTGTGTTTTTATTTATCTAGCATAGCATTTGTTGGGCTTATTGAATATAGACTTGGTAATTTTTTATGCTGTAAGGAAAATTATGTTCCTTTTATATGATTTCCATCCCATTATGCCTATTTCTGAAGTTCTAATTTTACATTTGTTAGACATTCTCACTCTATAGTTTCTATTATACAACCTCTCTTTCATATTTTTTCACACCTTTATCTCCTAGGACGACTTTCTGAATAGCTTTTTCAGTTTCTGTATTCCATTTCACTAAGTCTATTTATAACTAAATCATTGTCCTTTGAGTTTTATATTCCAATTTAAAATGTTTTTAATGCCAGAAGTTCTCATTGGTACTTTTTCATGTCTTTTAGATACATGTTTATAGTATCCTATTTCCTGTAAACATTTTCATACTCATTTATTTAAACATGCTAAATATAATTATATTCTTGCATGATAATTCTAACATACAATGTTTCTGTGAGTCTTTGTCCTCGCCATTTTTCCTGTGAGTTCTCATTCAGTATTATTATTTGGAACTGATTTTTCTCTTTGAGCTTATTGAGGTTTTAAATGAATATAATTTCATCAGCACTTCATGATCATCACACTAACACAGTACCATTTTAAAGTGAATTCATGGTTTGGGCTTTTTTGGATTGCCTATAGTAGTATAAATTTGAGCTATAAATCCTAGTGATAACAAGCTCATGTTTACAAATTCTCACTAGCTTCTTTTTACCACATTGAGGTGCTCAGCACCTAGGAAATGCCTTTCCTTGTGGTCCCATGTAGACGGAAGGTATGTAATGGAGTTTTTTCTTCTAATTCAACATAAAGTGTGGATGTAGTGTTTAATAGAAGTCCTAATTTTACTGAAAGAAGGGCAATATGATTTCAGACTTTCCATCTTTTATGAACTCTAGAATCTATTTCTGTGGAAGTTCCATGTTGTGAGAGTAGACTTTTGCCTTCAATTAATTTTTAGGATAAATAATCATTATCTTGTGAATTCTTCAAAATTTCTTTCTATTTATATATATATATATATATAGAGAGAGAGAGAGAGAAAGAGTTTTCAGCTACACTGATGATTCAGATATAGTCAGCCATGTTCAGGTGACTTTAGATTTCTGATATCTATTTGCCACATTTTTTCCAGATCCCATATTATTTTCTAACATCGTCAAGTATAGCCACTCCAAGAGTAGTAGAGACCTTTCAAGTGGTAACATGATGATAATGATTGCTAACATTGAATGTTTTTTATAATGAAAGAGATTGTACATGAACTATCTAAAGCCTTACATCAACTATATGAGGTACTATGATTGTCCCCCATTTACTGATGTGTTACCTGAAGCATATAGTAGATATATTCTTACCCAAATTTATAGTTAGAGACCTTGATTTATAGTTGATTAATAAAACTTGGATTCTCAAAGAGCTATTGTTTGACTCCAGTACTTTTACTCTTGGTTATGATAGCATATTGCCATAGGAGCATGGGCATTACATTATAGAGCTCTCATAACTAATTGTGGTTCAACTATGGATGCTTTACTCAACAAGTACAATTTAACCTAGATCTGGTTAAGAAAATCTGAAGCTCAAACCCTTTTTCAATTTTAAAAATTCTGAAAGGGCTTATTTTTTAATACACAGTCAGAGCATGAACTGGCAAGCTTTTCTTTCTTTGACATTTTAACCTGTTTTTCTGAATTAAAAAAAGCCATTTCCCAAATTATAAAAATATAGTAGCCATATAATTTATAAAAGTTTTTAATTCATATAAGTACAGCTGTAAAAACTTGACTGATATTATATGTAAATGGAAAGCATATAAAACTCATACTTTAAGACAGAATGAACAAGAGAGAAAATAATGAGTTGAATACCTATTCCTTCAGAGTAAGAAAAATAAGCATTAGTGGGAGAAAAATCACAATGAATGTTTAGGGAAGAAACTAAAACTTACCATATCTAAAAATGCAGTTAAATATATTTGTGTCACGTAGGTATCACACAACATATCATGCTGTAATTTGATCCTGGTATGAAACTGGTTTTTATACTTTTTCACATCAATTTCCCCTCATCCTAGGGGACTATCTTGTAGATGTATACTTCTGGTCATAAGGAGATATAACAGAACATAAAAATTCACTACCTTTATGAAGAATCAAAGTATCAGCTGTTAAGTGCCCACTTCATCTAAGTTTTTATTTTTACCTAAAAGCCTCTACTATTTTTTTCTTGTTTTCTAGACTTCAGTTCAAGTCTCCGAATTTGCAATTAGTGAAGACTTACCTAATGCCTACATTATTTTGTAATTAATATGATTTTGTAAGTTATTCTTTTTTAGCTTTAGCTTTTCTTAGCTATATTATTATTCTAATGAAGCTTTTTCAACTTCTATAGACTTCAGTTTTTTTGAGACTAGGTCTTGCTATGTTGCCCGAGGTAGTCCTGAACCTGCGGACTCAAGTGATCCCTAGCCTTAGCCTCCCAGGTAGCTGGGATTACAGGCATGCACCACTGTGCCTTCTGTCTTAAAAAAGAAAATGCTGGGTGGGCTGGATTGTTTCTGCCATCCTTTATAATTATATTTTACAGAATAAGCATTACATAAACTATTGACATGAGGCTGTTTTAATACTAATTCTAATTAAGATAATTAGATTCTAGTGTACATATATCAGTTTCTAATCTAAGATTCAACCACCATTTAGTTGAATAATTCAACCTTTGACAAATACTAGAAGCATTATAGCTAAATACAGTGAAAAATACTGTGTATTTCTAATTTCACCTACGCCATTCACTAAGCATAAATTCAGATTTTTAAAAAATTTCTTCAATTTCTTTTGGTTTAATTTTTTTTTCCAAATAGGATAATATGGGAAATTTTCTGCCTGAAGACAAAGTAGATGTTCCCTTGAGCTCACGTTTAACTTTAAAAGCTGTAAATCTATAAATAAATATGTCTCTTGAGACATGAAAATGTCTCTTTAATAGATTTCTAACTTTACTGCTCAAGAGGTCTATATTTTGAGCATCACTAATCCTGGGAGAAATATGTAATTATAATAATCTCCCACTTGTGTATGAGTTATCTCCTTCTAATAATATATCTAGAAATTATTTTCCTACCTACAAAAAGACCTGCTAGGCTTCCCATCTATTTCTCCTAAGAGTTCAACTTTTTTTCAAAAATACCCATTCAGCAATTATTCACCAGCTTTATAATATGCTCCAGGCTATGAGAATATGTGAATGAAAGGTATAGCTTCAAAACCTAAGTGTACCCAAACAGAGAAACAGTTATATAAATTATTATAAAATAATGCAATCATTTCTTAATGGAAGAGGAGTGATAATTAGGTAAACAATGCAAAATAGTATTTTCTGGGTAGAGGAGGAATAGTTAGAAATGCACATAAATATGAAATAGGTATGCCAAGTCTATACAGTTAGGCATAGGAACTTGAATTTCTTCCTAGGAAATGGGGAACATTGGTGGGGTTTTTTTCCTCCAAATAACATTGTCCCTTGTGACTTCATTTATTAATGTCTGAAAGTTTTTGTAAGTATTTTACTTTGTTAATTCTTAATAATGGATCAAAATTTTGAAATCTTGAACAAGTTACTTAATCTTTCAGTGTTCTGTAACAATCATGGATATTGCTGTGAGGATTAAATTATTTAGTACATGAGTAGTACTTACATAGTGCCAGGTATATTTATAAGAAAACCTTCAAGGCACTGTATGATCTAATTCCTGAACTTTTGAACCTTACTTCCCAAAAATCTACCCAAGATAGTTTTGACTTAATTTTCCATGATAACCAGTGATGCTAAGCATACTTTCATATGCCTTTTAGCCATTTATATATCTTTGGGAAATTGTAAGTTAAGATTTTTTTGGTCTCCCTTTTAATTGAGCTATTTTCCTTATTATTGACTAGTAAAGTTCTTTATGTGCTCTAGATTCCAACCCTTATCAAAATCTAGAATGTGTTTTATATCAGGAAAGTGCAAATCAAAGCTACTATGTGATATCACTTCACACTTACTTAGGTGGTCATAATAAATAGACATATATATATATTTTTTTTTAAAGAAAAGTAGGTCTTGCTATGTTGCCCAGGGTTGTCTCGAACCCAAGGACTCAAGTGACCCCTAGCCTCAGCCTCCCAGGTACCTGGGATTACAGGTATGCCCCACCATTCTCTGCTAAAAGGACATGATTTTTTTAATGTTGGCAATAAGATAACATCTCTTAAATTCTAATTCAATTTTTCTGTAAAGGCCAGGGCAGTTTTTCCTAAGTGCCAGGTCGACCATAAAAATATGTCAAGGTATCTTTCAAGACCCTTGCTTCCTTATCATTCTCTAGAGGACCATTATCAACATTCTATATCCAATGTCAAGTATAAGAGCCAGAATACTAGTCAAGACCGAATCCTTTTATACCTACAAGAGTTTATCTGTCTTTGAGAGATGTCCCTGAAAGGATTAGAGTATTCCTGTCATTTCCCAATAGACTTTAGATTGGCAAGATAGACTAGCAAGATGGACTACAGAAGAGGCTCTTATAGTCTAAGTTTATTTTTGTTCTATTTATCTACTACTTTTTATTCCACATCTGTATTTGTCTTTGTCCAATTTATTTCATTTAGCATCATGTGCTCTAGGTCTCTCTGTATTGTAGTAAATGGTAGGATTTCATCTTTTTTGTAGTCTAATAGTGTTCTGTTGTGTGTGTGTGTATATACAGACACACATATATACACACACACCTCATCATCATCATGTTTATTTAATCATCTATCATCATAATATTAGTTATGTTTCTAGCTCTTGACTATCATGAACAATGCTTCAGTGATCATGGGGGGTAATACATCTTTGAGTTAGTGTTTTTTCCTTTGGATCTAGTTTCAGAAGTGGAATTGTATAGGCATATTTTCATTCTAAATTTTTTTGAGGAATCACCACACTTTTTTCCATGATGGTTGCTCAATTTACATTTCTATCAGTTGTGTACAAGGATTCCTTTAGCCCAGCATCCTCTCCAGCAGTTGTTTCTTGTCTTTAGATAATGGCCATTCTCACAGGTGTGATAACTGATTGTAGTTTCAATTTACATTTTCCTAATAAGTGGTGTTGAATATCTTTACATGTGCCTGTTAGTCTCTGTGTGTCTTCATTAGATATTGTCTATCCATTTTTTCATTTGGGTTGTTTGGGGTTTGTTGTTGAGTTATATGAGTTATTTATGTATTTTGGATATGAACTCCTTGTTGGATTATGATTTATAAATATCTTCCTCCAGTCTACTCCCATTCTACTTCCTCCATTCTGCATGCATTTTTATGATAGGTTTAGCTGTGCATAAGCTTTTTATTTTAATACAGTTGTTTTATTTTTGTTTTTGAATCCTTTGCTGTTAAAATCAAGGTCTCAAAGCATCATTGTAGTCAAGTGGGCACATATATTTCCTGTGTTTTCTTCTATTTATTTTATGGTTTTAGGTCTTATATCTGGGTCTTAATTAATTTCTTTGTATGGTGTGAAACAGTGGTTTTAATTTCATTGTTTTGCTTGTGACTCCACTTCTACAAAACCATTCATTGAAAAGAATTTCCTTTCTTCATCTTATGCTTTTGGCTCATAAATTATTTGTCCACATATGTGTGGATTTATTTCTGAGCTCTCTATTTCTGAACTTCTGTTCTATTTATCTGTATTTTCATTTTTATTCCAGTGCCATGCTTTTTTGATTACTATGCCTTTATAGAATAGTTTGGATTTGGGAATGAAGAGTGAAGGTCCATTTTCAGTTTTTTCCTCACAATTATTTTGATTATGTGGGGTCCTTTGTAGTTCTAAATAAATGATACGAATTTTCTTATTTCTATGACAACTTTGATAGAGGTTTTGTTGAATTTGCATGTTGCTTTAGGTAAGCTGGCCACTTTTGTTAATAATTCCAACTCATGAGCATAGAATATCATTCCATTTCTTTGTGCCTTCTGTTTGTTTATAACAATGTCTTGTTATAATTGTTATGTATTTTATTTCCTCACGTTTTTCCCCAGGTGTATTAATAGAATTGTTTGATTTCTCTTCCTTCTAGTTTGTCATTTGCATTTAGAAGCACAACTGATTTTTGTATATTTTGTAATCTGCCAGTTTACTATATTAGGTATTTCTAACAATTTTTTTAGTGGTGTATTTGGGATTTTCTATGTATATTATTTTGTCATCTGCAAATAGGAACAGTGTTATTTTCTTCCTAATTTGGAGAATATTAATGTCTTAACTAACTGATTTGGATGGTACTTCTAGTACTACATTAAATAATAATGGTGAAGAAAGGACATCCTTGATTTTTTTTCTGATTTAAAGGAAAAACTTCCAGGTTTTTGCCACTGAGTATGATATAGGTTGTGAATTTGTCATATTTGGCCTTTTGAGGTGTGTTCCTTCTATACCCATTTATTTTTCCTTCAACATCCTCATTGACCCAATAGTTGTTAACATAGCATATTGTTGAGTGTCCACGTATTTATTGTTTTCCCCTGTTTTAACTGTTGGCTAATTTCTAGTTTCTTATCATTATCATTTTAAAAGATGCTTGATATTTTAGTCTTCATGAGTTTAAACTTGATTATGTTGTGACATGATCTGTTCTTGAAATTCTACCTTGTGTACTTAAGAATGTACATTCTGTTTGGGGATAGACTATTCTTTAAATATGTATTAGGATCATTTCATCTATTTGTCATTTAAGGCCATTGTTTCCTTGCTGATCTCCTGTCTGAATCATCTCTCCTTTGATGTATGTGGAGTTTTATAGTTACCTTTTATTGTGCTATGTATGTCTCCATTTATGTCTATTAATATTTGCTTTACATATTTTGTTAGTTCTATGTTAGGTGCATGCAAATTTATAATTATTTCCTCTTACTATATTTAATCCTCATTTTATACTGTCTACCTTTGTCATCTCTTTTAATTTGAAAAGAGATTTTATCTAAGTATATCAGTTCCTACTTTTAAATTTTTTTCTATTGGCTTGGGGTATCATATTCCACCCTTTCATTTTAGTTTTTATACTTTAACTAATGTCTCTTAGAGATATCATATAGTTTTCTTTTTTTTTAATCCATCCAGTCCTGTTTCTTTTTACATAGTTAGTTTAGCCTAATTATATTTAAGGTAACCACTGCTGTATGAAGGATTGCCATTGTCATATGAAGGATTTTTCTTTGGTTTTCTGATTGTCGATAGCATTGTTATGTGTGTGTGAGAGAATTTTCTTTTTGAAAATTAAGTTTTTTTAACATTTCTTGTAGTGGAGATCTAGAGGTAGTAAACTACTTCAGCTTTTGTTTGTTTAGGAAAACCTTTATTTCTCCCTCATATTTGAAAGGTAGTTTTGCAGAATAAAATATTCTTGGCTGGCAGCTTTTATCTTTGAGTATTCTGAATGTTGTGTAACATTCTTCTGCCCTGTAGTATTTCTGCTGCAAATTCTGGTAACTTCACGGGATTACTTTTATATAGTACATGTTACCTCCCCTTCCCTTCCCCAGCCTCTTAATTTCTTTGTCTAGAACTCTTGATAGTTTTCACTAAGATCTGTCTTAACGTAGATCTCTTTGCATTTAGATAACCAGGTGTTCTGTTAGCTTCATAGACTTGTATATTCAGTTCCTTCCCCAACTTTGGGAAGTTCTCTAGTATTATTACCTTGAAAAAAAGTCCTCTTCTCTCTTCTCCCTCTCTTCACCTTCTAGGATATTCATTATGTTGCCTTTCCTAATAAAGACCACAAGTTCACACAGAATTTATATATATATGTTTTTTTTTCCATTTCTCTTTTTTAATTTCACTATTGCTTTATTCTGTTTATTCATGGAGATCACCCTCCACACAGGGACACAGACCCCATAAGCCCTCCTCCTAATCACAGGCACCAGGCACCTGCCCTCCTCCAGATACAGAGTAACCTGACCAGATTCACCCCTTCTCAGACATCTTAGGCATTCCTTAGATGTTCTTTCCACAGGTCACCCCATAGCCTCAGTGTAGCAAGACCCATTTCTGGTTTATTGTATTTATGCTCACAGATTTGTTCTTGCATTAAGTCTTTGATTTCCTTAGCTCTCTTTGGCACTCTTGATGTCATTTATTGAGTTCTTAGCATTCTGAATCTTTGTTAGTTTCTTACTTACAGCTTCAGTCTTTCCCTTTCACTCTTTAATTTTATTATTGAGTTCACTGAATTGTTTTATGAGTTTCATTCTATCTCTTTATGATTCTTCATCTTTTAAATTTTCTGTTAGATCACAATCTCTTTAAATGTGGTTTCTAGAAAGTTACCACTTTCTCCTTGTGATTTCATATTATCTTAAAATTTCAAGTTGCCTATTGGTATATTCTTCTGTCTGCACATTTGCTTACCTACCACCTTTTTTAAATCTATTGCTTTTATTATTATTATGATGATGATTATTATCTAGAGAATCCATTCTAGTCTGTCTCACTTATAAGTGAGTCAAAACAGAGTAACACTAGGCATCTAGACATATACCAGGATATAGTAAGGTAGTAAGTAGGTGCTTTTTGTTTTCCTGTAGATGGTACTATCACTTGATTTTTGATTGTTGATGATTGCTGTATGTACCACAAGCAATGGTGGAAGAGTTGCCACTGTGTCAGTGCAGAGGGCCATGGTCACAAGTATGAGGGAAGCCTAGTTGCTATTGAGTGTACACTTGGTGAGACCTACCTCATGTGCACTGTTCTTTCTCCTCTCTGGCTTTTAGGGTCTGATATGTAGCTGCTCTTCAGCTGTCAATGCAACTCAGGGTGCCCATAAATATCCTCTGGTTGGGAGGAGTGCAGGGAGCAGCATTTGCAACAGGAGTGCTCTCTCTGTTGTTCTCCATACTAGGACCCCAACTCTTATGCAGCACCACAGCTCTGCCAATTTGGTGTTCACTAGGCCAAGGACATGGACTCTACATCATTTCTATTCTCCCCATCCCAGGGTCTCTTTGGTTGGCAGCACTGTTTCCTTCCTCTCTACTATTTCAGTCTTCCCTCTTTGTACATCTCTCTCAACCTACTTTCCATCACAGATGTGTGGCCCTTGGCAGCATCCCTTCTAATGCTGTCTGTGTTAGAAGGGATGTGTATTGCCATCTTGAGGATGTCACTGTTTTTTGTTGTAGGAGATGGTGCTTACTGGATGTACTTCAGAGAGGTCTTTCTCTACCTATTTTGTAGAGGGGAGGGGTTTGTAGTTTTTTTTTTCCCCTCTAGAGAACCTATAATCACAGTCATGGCTAGGGTATTTCCCCTTGGCAATAG
>PVHY01023992.1:0-20214 GCA_004024945.1 Uropsilus gracilis
CCGTTGGTGAATCATTTTGTCTTCCAGAACCACAGTTTTCCTCATCTGTAAAATAGGTTGATTATAGCAGTACCTACTGCAAAGGCTTGGAATGAGGATGGAATGGGAACAGTCATCTAACTTGCTCAGCTCATCCATTGCTGAGTCCAGCACCTAATAATAGCTGTGGCATAGAGCCTGCCAGGTTGGGTCCATTTGTTGGGTCCATTTATAAAGTCCTTTGTTGGGTCCATTTATAAAGCACTTTGTCTTTCAACTATTCTATGAGGTCATTAGCATTATCATCCCCATTTCACAGATGAAGAAACCAAGACTCAAAGGGGCAAACTCACTTGCCAGGATCCACCTCCAGCCAGCTTGTTCTCTTAACTTTTATACTGCTTTTGGCACATAGGCCTTGATGGTGCAGAAGTGACCTTGGTTGTTACCAAGCTGCTCACGTAAATACGGTCATCATGATATATTTAATGTTCCTGAGGGGGAAAAAATGGAGCTAGCATTTCTAACCTACACGTTCACAGGTACTACTGCTTAAACGAAATGTATATAAGTTCATACAGTGACGAGTACAAGTCTAGTGAGAGGAGCTTTATTCAGAGTAGCCAAAAACTGGAAACAGCTGAGCATCCATCAGCCAGAGAACGGCTGAACAAGTGGCACAGCCACACAATAGAGTACTCCTCAGCCGGCAGTGAAAGGGAACAAACTCGGATCCAAGTCACAACGTGGGCAAATCTCAGACAGAATGTTGAGCAAAAGAAGCCGGCCTCCAGAGCACGTACAAGGTGATTCAATTTATATGAAGTTCAAGAACAACTGAAAGGAATCCTTGGTCATGGAAGTCAGAATAGTGGTTGCCAAGGTGGGGGAGGGTCCTGCCAGGGAAGTGAACCAAGGGAACCCTCTGGGGGATGGGGAGAGGCTCTTGCTCCGGGCCCAGCACATGGAGTCTACATAGGTAAAAGCGAATCCACTTAAGTGTTTGTTCAAGTTAGTGTATGGGAAGCACACATCAAGAAATCACCGTTAATAATTTAGTTTTTTAATATATTCATTTAAAAGAATGGGACGACTAATAGCTCAGGAATTATTTGGATATAACCAAAAGCAAAAACAAAACAACACAACACACACACCCAACAAAAAAGGCTAAAAACCCCTCCAGGAACTAAAGTCAGGAAAAGTATCAACACAAATGCTGGGCAATAGAATTCTATTCAGTTTCCTCCTCTTAAAGGGTGTGAGATAAACTACAGAGCGCCTCAGTTTCGTACTTAAAAAAAAAAATTGTTTTAGGGGAAGTGCGTCCCATGCAATGTTTGAGACAAACTTATACTTTTTCCTTTTATTCGCTGTTTATCAGAAATTCAAATGGCATGGGGCGTCCTGCATTTTCATTTGTTAAGTCTGGCAACCCTAACCCCTGGGGACCCCGCCCTGTCTCACAGCCTGGTGCCCACCGCAGGCGGGAGTGCCCTGCACGGAGCAGTCACGCCGCCGCCGCCGGGGCGCAGCCTGGCAACGCGGCCACAAAGGGAGCCCGGGAGGCGGAATCTTTCCACATGCCTGATCAATGGGGGCGCGGAGACGGCGGCGCAAACAGGCCTGAGACAGCCGCACAAAGAGGAGGCCCCTCGGCCGCTCTCGCCTTCCATTGATCCCGGCCCTTTGTGGCTCGGACAACGGGGGCGCGGGAGGCGCTTCTCAGGGACTCGGCCCATTCTCATTAGGAGAAGGCCCAGGAAGACCCCAGCCCACCCCGCCGGTCGGTCCCGCTCCCGTGGACTTCAGGCCTCAGATCTGGGGGTGTCCAAATCCCTTCGGCCAGCGGGCCAAGCACGGGGTGGGGTCCCGCCAGGCCAAGGAAAGTTCTGGATTCTAAAAAGCCCTGAACTTGCCCGTGGGGTCTGCTACCCAGACCCCCTCTCCTGAAGACCCCTCAGTCTGCTCTGGCAGGCGCTCTCTGTCCCCCTGGTTACTGGCTGTACTTGCAGTCTTCATTATTTTTTTTTATTTATTGAGCAAATATTTAGTGAGCATTTGCTCCAAGCTGTTCCCACTCTCTTCCTACCCACAAGGCCACTTAAACTGGTCAACTCCTTCCCCATATATCACCTCTCTGGGAAAGCATCCCTGACCCCTCTCCCACTCCCAGGTTGGCGAGAGAGAGCCCCTTCTCTTGCGGTGTGTGCCACACAATTCCCTGCTCTTCAACCATGGTAGGAGCAGCTAACAATGACTGAACATCGTCATGTGTGCTCAGCACTTAATACTCCCAGTTCCTTTCATTCTCGTAACAGCCCTAGCTTGGAGCTGAGCGACTATGCTCTTTTTTCCAGCTTGGTGTGTTTCAGTGGTCAGTGGCACAGCCAGCAAGTGGCAGGAGGGGGGTTCGGACCTGGGCAGTAGATGGCATCCTCCGTGTAGGACGCACTGCTGATATCTCAGTCTATCAGGACATTTATGACTCTGTGCTGTGGCTGTTTGCCCATTTTCTTCTGTTTGTGAGCTCAACACCCACCGTAAAGAAGGTTGTGCATTTGTTGATATCTACTATTGAGTTCGAGAATGTTTTGCAAGTACCTGAGGGTGGAGGGTGGGGAGAGGACCTAAAGAGGAAGCTGATACAGTTTCTACCCACCAATGAGCTTGAAATTAGACACGTCAATAATAAAAAGTCTGCTTTTTTTTTTTTTTTTTTTTTTTGAGACTAGGTCTTGCTATTTTTTGCCTGTGGAACCACAGGCTCACATTGCCTGTGGTACCACAGACTCAAGCAATCCCTAGCCTTAGCTTCCCAGGTAGCTGGGATTAAAGGTGTACGCCACCACGCCCAGCTATGTTTTTGGAACTAGGTCTCACTACAGGCCCCAGGCGGGACTTGAACCGCGATCCCTAGCCCCGGCCGCTTCATAGGCTGAAGCTTACAGGCACGAGCCACCGTGCCTGGCCCCCTTTTCTTTTTTTAAATCAACTTCATTGAGATATCATTTACATGCGATAAATGCTCCCATTTAAAGAGTGCAGTTCAGAGAACACTGACCAATGCGTATGCTCATGGGACTTGCCTCACTGCCCATGTGAAAGATTTCCATGTCCCCAAAAAGTTCCCCTGTGCCCCCATGAAACTAATGCCCCCCCAACCCTGTTCCCAGGCAACCACTGATCTGCTTTCTGTCACTATAGGTTAGTTTGCATTTTCTAGATTTTCATATAAATGAAATCATACAATGTGTACTCTTTCGTGTCTGGCCTTTTTTGCTCAACCTGCTAGTTTGGAGATTTATCCCTGCTCTGAATGACCCTTCAGTTTCAAACCCCTCCTCTGCTGCTGACCTCTTTGGGCTTCAACTTCTTCATCTATAAAATGGGGGTGGGATGCTAGGAAGTGTAAAGAGAGAATGTCTGCAGTGTGCAGAGGAATTGTACACAGTAGGTGCATAATAAATGTTTGGGCTTCCTATGGCTTTTCTGGTAAACTTTAAACTCCATGAAAGTAGGCAAGGACCGCACAGCTGGCATCAATAAACACCCATGATTAACACAGACTTTCTGTTAGACTGTAAACTCCTCAAGGATCAGGATGTGATGCTTTTTATTTTTTTTCCATTTCTCTTCACTAGTGGCAATGGCTGCTGTTTATTATAGAAGGGGAATCCAGAAACTCACACAGCTAAAAGAGGCAGAATTGAGATTAAACCCCAGCAGCCTAGTTCTGGGATACTTACTCATTGTTGTTGTTGTTTTATACATTAAAAAAAATTTTTAATAAAAAAATTAAGAAAAAATGGGCCGGGCACAGTGGCTCGTGCCTGTAAGCTTCAGCCTATGAAGTGGCCGGGGCTAGGGATCGCAGTTCAAGTCCCGCCTGGGGCTTGTAGGGAGACTTAGTTCCAAAAAAATAGCTGGGCGTGGTGGTGTGCGCCTGTAATCCCAACTACCTGGGAAGCTGAGGCTGGGGATTGCTTGAGTCTGTGGTACCCCAGGCAATGAGAGCCTGTGGTTCCATGGGCAAAAACAGCAAGACCTAGTCTCAAAAAAAAAAAAAAATTAAGAAAAAGAAGGGCTGGGCACGGTGGTGTGCACCTTTAATCCCAGCCTAGGAAGGGAGTCCGCGGGTTCGAGACTTGCCCCGGGTAACATAGCGAGACCTAGTCTCAAAATAATAGCTGGGTTTGGTGGCGCACACCCGTAATCCTAGCTACTGGGAGACTGAGGCTGGGGATTGCCTGTGTCAGTGGATCCCAGATCTGATCTGGAATCTGGACTACTCAGATCTGATCCTGAATTGGAACTACCCCAAGCAACATAGCAAGACCTAGTCTCAAAAAAAAAAAAATTAAGAAAAATAAAGTCAAGTTGGGCACAGTGGCGCGCAGGCGCAGGGACTATGAAGTGGGGCTGGGACCGGGGATCGTAGTCCAAGTCCCACTCAGTTGCGAGACCTAGTCCCCAAAAATAGCTGGGCGTGGGATTACTGGTTCGCACCTGTAATCCCAGCTACCTGGGAAGCTGAGGCTGGGGATTGCTTGAGTCTGTGGTACCCTGGGCAACGTGAGCCTGCAGTTCCATGGGCAAAATAGAGAGACCTAGTCTCAAAAACAAAAACAAAAAAAAGTTAAGGTCATTACAAAAACTTCATTAAAAGAATAAAACATAGCCAGGCATGTGGTGTGCGCCTGTAATCCCAGCTACCTGGGAGGTTGAAGCTAGGGCTGACTTGGGTCCGTGGGTTCAAGACAACCCTGGGGAACATAGCAAGACCTAGTCTCAAAAAGCAAACAATCAAATAAAAAAACATGGGGGGGGGGACTGCTGGGGGCAAAAAATAAATGAACAACAAAAAACAACAAAAAAAACCCCAAAAAAAAACCATGAAGGCCCTTGCTCTTCTTCATTATACTAAGCTATCTCCAAACCATGTTCCCTTTACCACCATTTCTTGAATCTCTTTTCATCATTCTCAATTTTTACTGACCGCTCCATGGAGGCAGCAGAATATAAAAACAGCCAAGAATAATGAATGTGTATTTTGAATGTATGCGGCAGGCAGTATTTGAAGTATTTCACAGATATTTATTCATGTAACCCACCAGCTGCACCTGGGGTATGTTCTCTGCATCTCCCCATTTTCCAGGTGAAGACTTTGTCAGGTGATTGAGAGGCTGTGGGCTCAGGACGATTTCCTTTTGAAACCCAGCTGGGTGGCATTCCATGGCATTTGGCAAGTCGCTCCTCTCATGAACCTGCGTGTTTCCTTCACCAGGTCTTCTCTAGCGCTCTTCCTTGACCTGCCATTTTTCTGGACACGTCTCCCTGACCCCTTGGCAACGATTTCTCTTCCTGCTGATTCCAAGTTTCTCTCCCCAGTCCCTGCCCCAGCCTTGGCTGGCCCAGGCTACAATTTCAAAAGGAGTTGAGTTCCTTCTGGAAAGGGGCTGGGACTGAGCCCCTCCCCTCCTGTCTCTTCCCATAAATACCCCCTGTGTGCAGCGCCCAGGGGCCCCCGGGAGCCCAGGCTGCTGACCTGTAATTAGAAACTTTTCTCTCTTCCCGACTTGGGAGAGGGAGGTTCCCAGTCTGGGTCAGCCATTTTGTTGGTCATGAATTATTCAGGAGATGGGAAGTGGAGTTGAGAGAGCCGCTCTGCTGACCAAACACCTCAGGCCCTTTCCAAATAGCCTCAGCCACTGGGTTTGCCCCTTCCACGGCTTCAGACCCGGCTAAACGACCTGTGTGTCAGGCACCTTTCCGGAGGGGGTTTTCATCCGCCCTGTTGAGGGAGGTGTGCTCTTGAGCTGAGGGTAACAGGGACTCATCCAAGGTGACAGCACTCCCGCTCGGAAGAGGACAACCTAATGGGATTTGAACCCAGGGCAAAGCTGAGAAGGAAGAGGGAGCAGGGACAACACCCAGCAGTGTGGTCAGGAAAGGCAAAGGATGTTTTCCTTTCTCGCCTTGTCAGCCCCTTGCTAAATTTCTGGGGTGGGGAGAGGGGGGAGGAGTAATGAGGAAGGAACTCACTTTGTGGAGTACCAGCGGGGTCACAGGCAGGCATTTTGCATGCATTATAATCCTCACCACCTTCTGCAGAAGGTGTTATTATGCACATTTTATGGATGTGCAAAGTGAGGCTCAAAGTGATTAAGGGAGTTTATTGGAGGATATACAGCTAAATAAGGGCTTGAACCTGGTGCATCCCTCCACGGCACATTCTTTTTCCATCACTCCTGATAGGTGGAAGGCAGGACTCCCAGGGAGCCGCTTAAACCCACAATGATTTTTGGATCAGACTTACATTGCTGTCAAATATCTCAGCATCCATAACACTGGGCCCATGATGTTGCCCCAGAACAAGGCCATTGGGTATCATGACCAACTCTAAATAAGCCTCAGGATAAGCCAGGCACGGTGGCTCATGCCTGTAAGCTTCAGCCTATGAAGTGGCTGGGGCTAGGGATCGCGTTTTGAGTTCCTTTCGGGGCAATGTAGCGAGACCTAATCCCAAAAAATAGCTGGGTGTGGTGGTGCATGCCTGGAATCCCAGCTGCCTGGGAAGCTGAGGCTGAGGATTGCTTGAGTCTGTGGTCCCCCGGGGTAACGTGAGCCTGCAGTTCCACAGGCAAAAATAGTGAGACCTAGTCTCAAAAAATAAATTAAATTAAAATAAAATAAAAATAAGCCTCAGGATGCTATCTGCCACCCCATTCTGGTTACTCTTTACAAGGTAAACTTTTAGAAAGGTCAGGGGTTCCTGTTGGGCATGAAATTGACAATTCTAAGAGAAAGAGAGCAGCTCTCAATGTACACTTCCCAGAAAAACAAAAAAGGACAAGGTTTGGAAAAAGTTCCAGTCCTTACTACCTATACAAACTTGGGCCACTTCCTTAAATCTTTAAGTAGTTTGCCATTTGGTGAAGTTAGGTGATCATAAGGACTATGTCTAGATTGATAATGAATAAATGTGATAATACCCATAAGGCATTCAGCATAATGCCTGGAACAGCCCCTCCTGAAGTGTTACCTGAGAGGCAGAAACAACCACAAACAGTGCCCAGATTGTCCTGGGGGAACTCTGCCCCACACATATAAGTGCTCGTACCTTGGATGGGGTTTATCAATCCCTGTGATCCAACTTGGTCACAGGGTGGTCATGTGACTCGATGAAAGCCAATCAAAGGGAACCCTGAGATTTTGGGTTGGAGAGAGGCCATCTCTTTTGCATTCTGGGAACAAAGTTATCATACATCTAAAGAGGAATAGAGCCGGGCATGGTGGCTCGTGCTTGTAAGCTTCAGCCTATGAAGCGGCCAGGGCTAGGGATCGCGGTTCAAGTCCCGCCTGGGGCCCGTAGCGAGACCTAGTTCCAAAAAAATAGCTGGGCGTGGTGGCGTGCGCCTGTCATCCCAGCTACCTGGGAAGCTGAGGCTGGGGATGGCTTGAGTCCGTGGTACCCCGGGCAACGAGAGCCTGCGGTTCCGTGGGCAAAAATAGCGAGACCTAGTCTCAAAAAAAAAAAATAATAATAATAGGTTTATCTGAGAATGAAGCAACAGAAGAAAGCAAAGGCAAGACACTACCAGGACATTCACTGATATCTTTGAACACCTGGATCCAGTTGTGACTACTAGGATAATTATTATAAACTATAAATTATTCCTTTTTTTTTTTTGCTTTGCATCAGTTCAAGTATTTTGTTGCTTACAACCAAGAGTTCTAACTAAATATGCCAATAATGCTCTCTCTAATATATATGTTTATCTATCACATATAAATGTGCATATATATCTTTGATTAAAATGATAGTGTACGTGGAAGACTCACTTCTAATTATTACTTTTGTTTTACTAACTTAGGTCAAGAGAGAATGTTGAGTATGAGTTTAAAATTCACAACACCTAAGTACAAATTAAGGCCCTTTAACTCACTAAACTTATACTGTCATAGAGTCTCAGAGTCATGGCTTGGCTTTAACCATGGTTTTCCTTTCTACTTTCAGGAAAACATTTAATTTCCACCCTGGGCGTAGTCTATCTCAGCTTCCTTGTGGTGTGCTGGTTCTGTCTGCCTTTTGTCTGTGTGCTGGTGGTGTCAGAGCCGGTAACTATCTGTTTACAGTTTCAGACAGAAGCATTAATTGCCTTTTGAACCTCCCATTTTCCTCTAAGAACTCCCCGCTAGACTGTCTCAACTGTCTCACTTGTGTTTCTGCACAAAGAGAAATGTCTATTATTTTTTCCATAAAGTCTGACCACCTGCAAATCCTTACATATTCTCTCATGAGGAGGCAACATGAGAGAAAAACATGTAGACAGCAAAATATCTGCATTACATAGTTTACCGGACAAGTTGTCACAACCCAGAAGTTTCAGGCCCAACATTACAGCAGCTGTGGGGCAGTCAGAAAAATGTTGATATTAGGGAGAGACCAACATTTGGAATCTGGTTTTGTCACTCATTTGCTGTGTGACCTGGGGAAGTTACCTCATCTTGCTGAGCCTCAGTTTCCTCATCTATAAAATGGATGTGATAGTACCTGTTTTGCAAGACTGGATAACATTAGCTACTTGGCAAAAACCTTTTCCTCTTGCCTTTTACTAGTCTGGTGTGGGTTCCACATAATAATAAAATTAGCATTTATTGAGAACTCACTCTGGCCTCAGCATTATTTCAAGTGGTGTCTAGCCTTTCAATAAATTCTGTGAAGTAGTCACTTTTTTTTTTTTTTTTTTGAGATTAGTTCTCACTATGTTGTCTGGGGTACCACAGACTCAAGTTGCCTGGGGTATCATGGACTCAAGTGACCCCCAGCCTCAGCCTCCCAGGTAGCTGGGATTACAGGCACCTGCCATGGCACCCGATTGATTTTTCAGACTAGGTCTCGCTATGCTTCCTGGGGTCGTCTTGAACTGCGAACTAAAATGATCCCAAACCTCTTGCCTCCCAGTGCTTGGACAACAGGCACGCACCACCACGACCAGCTTGAAGTAGTTACTATAAGTCTCCCATTTTATAGGAGAGGAAGCAGAGAATCAGAGTGGATAAGTAAATTGCTGAAATCACACAGCGAGAGACAAAGCTGTTGGCTTCATACCCAACAACCTTCTCCCTTTTATAACTCTGTAGCCCCCACGAAGGTTCTAAAACCAGCCACTGGAGATCAGGCAGGGTTAAAAGCTGGATCTGCTGCCTCCTGAAGCCAACCACACCATTCCCTGACTTCCCTGCCACCATGCCACGTCCCTTTCTCAACTTCATGTTCCAAGAGCCCAGATCTCACCTGGTCTTGGTAGGTACAGCGGGAATAAAGAAATGGCAGTTTGTGAGGCAGAGGGGATGATTTACAAAGGCCATTCACAGACGCCTGTATTCACAGAGAAACTTCTTCACCAACACTGGCTGGGCACGGTGGCTTGTGCCTGTAAGCTTCAGCCTATGAAGCGGCCGGGACTAGGGATCGCGGTTTGAGTCCCGCCTGGGGCCCGTAGCGAGACCTAGTTCCAAAAAACAGCTGGGCGTGGTGGCGCTCGCCTGTAATCCCAGCTACCTGGGAAGCTGAGGCTGGGGATTGCTTGAGTCTGTAGCACTCTGGGCAACGAGAGCCTGCGGTTCCACGGGCAAAAATAGCAAGACAGTCTCAAAAAAAAAAAAAAACAAAACACTGGCTGGGGGCAAGACCCCCTAAATCTGACATAAGGTAAAGCAGCAAACATGGTTTGGTTTGGAGAAGGCAGCCTGCAGCTAGAAAACATGGACAGATCACAAATGAATACGGACTGGCCGCCCAATGCAAGCTTAAGACTGAAAACCTACCAGCAAGGCTCACCTGGTTCCAACAACACAGTCCCTCACCCAGGGAAAGTACACTGCCACAGGAAAGAAAGAGACTAATGGACTAAGCACAACTAGCAAGCAACAAAGAGTGGGGTGTGAGAGAATGGAGGGAACACCTGAGGGAGGAGGAAGGGGGAGGTATCCCAAAAACCACTTACAGAGGTTGTGATCTAAAGAACAAAATAAATAATATTTTAAAAAAAAAAGAAAAAGAAAAAGAAATGGCAGTTTGGCTCAGAATCCAAGTCCTGGTCCCGTGTCTCACTGCCCCCACACCACCACCACCTCCTGTGTGTGTACTCATGTCTCCTGTGCACCAGGGAAAGAGAAGCCCAGGACGTGAGTCCTATGGGGACCTGAATGGGGTTGCTCATTGACTCACATGCCAACACACACTAACATGGGCACGCTGTGTGCAGTCACACTCAGTGAATACGTGTGTCCATGACCGTGAACATGTGACCCCACAATCCCCCCTCCCAGCCACACTCTACCCAGCTCACCTGGACTGGATTGGAGCCTCCTTAGGCAGTAGAGGCCCAGCAGTGTAGAGTAGCGTAGGCAGTGTAGGCAGTGGAGTGTAAGGGTGAAGCACACATACCCAGCTCCTTACTGCTGATTTTGTTTTTATTTTTTATTTTATTTTATTTTGAGACTCAGTCTCGTTATTTTTGTCCGTGGAACCTCAGACCTTACGTTGCCCAGGGTACCATAGACTCAAGCAATCCCCAGCCTCAGCTTCCCAGGTAGTTGGGATTACAGGCGCACGCCACAACGCCCAGCTATTTTTTTGGGACTAGGTGTTGCTATGTTGCCCCAAGTGGGGTTTGAACCGCGATCCCTGGTCCCTGCCGTGGCTTCCTAGGCTGCCGTTTACAGGCATGCGCCACTGTGCCCAGCTTTACTGCGGACTTTGAATCCTGGTTCTGCCCCCAAACCTCTCACCTTTCTGTGCCTCAACTTCCCCATCTGCAAGTGGGAGTAATTAATGGTGGCATATCATATATAAACTTCCAACAACACTCCCACAGAGGAGTTACTGTTACATATCTTCAGGCATGGTGAACAGCTTGTAAGTGATGCTGTCTCCTTTATCCAACAGGTCAGGACCTGGGAACCAGAGTCGGGTTGGAGATCAGCATGCAGAGCTTTTAGGAGAGCTCCTGAGTCAACACATGTGGAAAGGAAGGCGTGGAAGCAGGAAGCGGTAGACAGAAGAGTTCGGCTGTAACGCAGTCCTAATGGAAGCCTTAACCATGGTGCCTCTGCACCAGAGATGGTCCACCAGGGTTGTGCTGAGTTGACCTTCGGAGGCTATTTTTACCTGCATTGAACAGTCCAAAGATATGAGCTGCCCTGAGAAGGGGTCACGCCTGGGGTTCGATGACTTCCTTCAACTGTGGGCCAGAGAGAACTCAGCTGTGACCTGTCAGCTGCCAACACCCCCAGCAGCTGGGAAAATGCATGTTCCTGGAGGAGGCCAGGGGAGTAGACTCCAGTCTCTGCTACACAGCCCCCAGACTACAGCCTGGAGGGTCCATTCTCTGGTCTTCTCATCTCTGGACCCCAGACAAGGATCCTTAACCAAGGAACAGAAACCTCAACTTGCCCTGACTTGGGCCTCGACCAAGCTGTTGGCATTTGCATCTGTACTCCTCAGTACTTTATTTAAACCCTAGGATCCCATTTAACACATCCTTGAATAATAATAAGTGGCGCTAACATTAATGAGCATTTGCTCAATAGATATGAACCAGTTCTAAGTACTTTAAATGGATTAACTCATTTTATGCTTAAAACAACCCTGTGAAGTGGATATAATGTTGTTAGTCACACTTTATAGATGAAGAAACTAGGACACAGAGAGGCTAGGTAATTTGTCTAGGGTTACACTGTTGCTGTGTGGTGGAGCCAGGATTCTATCTCAGAGAGTCTGGTTCTAGAACTCAGTCTTAACCAGCATGCCTGGTGGTTAGTGGTCAGCGTTAATGTGTTTGAGGGCTATCCATTGATGAGCAATGCATGGACATTTGGATGGGCAGACTAATGGAGAGAAAGACTGGCAAAGGAATGGAAAGATCAATGGGTTCATGAATGTATGCTGGATGGATGGACATCTGGATTTTTTTAAATATACAAATAATTTATTTATATATGTATTTCACATCATTGCTATCCCCAGGGGTCACCCACCACCTCCCCTCCCTGGCTGCTCCAGCTGGTCCCCCCTCCCCATTGCGTACTTTCGCTTGGTTGTCCATATATTAGTGAAACCATTTGGTTTCTGTCTTTTTCTTTCTGACTTGTTTCTGCTAATTGGACATCTGGATTGACAGATGTGTAAATACATGGACTCATGGGTGGATGGATGCCTAATATCCTGGCTTTCCTGGAATTTTCCTATGAGCTTACTCCCCATCCTGAGCATCAGAATGTCTGCATCCACATGAGCAGGGAGCATGGCCAGCCCCTTGATAAGATCTAGATCTTGAACTTTTGGAACTCTGACCTTCATCCAAGACATGATGGGACAGTGTAACAGGAGACCTCAGAAGACATGGTAGAGTCTTAAGCTTGCCAGTACTATGGACTCTGCCTCTCTACTGTGGAGGTCTTATCTGTAACATAGTGGCTGGAGCTTAGAGAGCAGACATTTCACAGTTACTTGAAGTGGGAACTCAGGCCATGGCACTGAGTCTTCTCTCACTTGCATGGACCAGCCAATACCCAGCTCGCTTTTTTTTTTTTTTTTAAGAGACTAGGTCTCCCTATGTTGCCTGGGGTAGTCTTGAACCCATGGACTCAAGTGATTCCTAACCTCAGCCTCTCAAACCTGGGATTAAACGCACACACTACCACACCCAGCTACTCAGATCACTTTTTTTTTTTTTTTTTTTGAGACTAGGTCTCGCTATTTTTGCCGTGGAACCTCAGGCTCACGTTGCCCGGGGTACCATAGACTCAAGCAACCCCCACCCTCAGCTTCCCAGGTAACTCGCTGTGTTGCCCCGAGCAGGACTCGAACCGCAATCCCCAGACCCAGCCGCGACTTCATAAGCTGTCGCTTACAGGCACACGCCACCGTGCCGGGCTCCAGCTCACTTCTAAGCAAATCTCTTTATCCGCTGCCTGTTTTTTTCTGCCATCTTCCTCGAGATTCTGTCCTTTGGGCATTTTCCTCCTTTTCTCTCATTTTTGTTCGTCTTAATACTTCATACTTCTAACCAGGGAACAACCATGGCTGAACACGCACTGGGGTTGCCTGCTTTCCTCCTTGTCTGGACATGTGGGTGCTTAACTATTTCCTTTTTTTTTTTTTTTTTTTTTTAATGATGAACAGGCAGCACCCAGCCCTGGAGGGAAGATGCACAGCTGGGGCTGTGGTTCTGAAAGACTCTAAATCTTCTTGGAACCCAAAAGCCTCACAGGAAGATTTTCTAAAACAAAGAATTTTGGAACTCTTACAGGCCGGACTCCCTGGATCGGAGCCTTGTGGCCACACAATGGAGCCGAGTGGAAAAAAGTCCAACAAACTGGGGTAGGCGCTGTCTCTGAATTCAGCAACTCACATCCCTTTTCGGCACCTCAGTTTTTCTGTCTGAAAACCAATAACCTGATAATATAATTCTGCAAGCTCAGATTGCCTGGTTCAAATCACAGTCACCTAATTCTGGGAAAGATCCTCTTAAGTCTCAGTTTCCTCTTCTGTAAAATGGGGATGATAAAACCACCCAGCTTGTAGGATTCTTGTGAGAAGTCAATGAGATAATGCATATAAAGTGCCAAACATAGTTCTGGGCATAAAGTAAATGCCTGGTAATTGGTGGTAGTTGCTGCAACATTTTAGAAGACGAAAGGAGAGCTGGCAGCAGATATACAAACATAGGTATTTAAATTTCAGACATTTCCACCCAATCTTGCCAAGTTCATTCCCATTTTTTTTCCCTGCTCCAGAATGTCTCTTCCCTTCATTCACAGTAAAATGGGCAGTACATTCAGCGATGCTTTTTTTTTTTTTGGCTATGTGTGTTACAATAAAACTTTATTCAGAAACTAGTCATAAAGCTGTATTTTTACCATGGGCTAATGATAGTGCTTTTAAACAATCTGAAAAATAGGTATGTACTCTAGCACATCTACTTCACTACTGATCCATAAAGACATTATTTGACATAGAGATCTAAGTATATTCATGTAAGTTGTTTATAATCAGAAAACTTGGAAACTACCCAGCAGTTCATTAAGAAGGGAATGTTTGAGTGAAGAATTGTTTATTGTGAGGCTATTCTGCAACTTAAAATTAGAAAAATCATTTATAGTAACCTGTGGAAGTATATAAAAATAAGTGAATGAAAGAAAAACACAAATCTACATATATAAATGGGATAACATTAAAGAAAGGACCAAAGAATATGTTACAGAGAAAAGAATCAAAGTTTATACATTAAAATGTAGACAGTAATTCTTTCTGAATAGGGTTTAAGTAGTATTAATTTTCTAATTTACTACAAATATATCACTTCTTTACATTTTTTATTAATATATTTTTAATGAGGGGGTGCAATATGGAAGGGAGGGCCAAACCTAGGGGAACAACAACCATACAAACATGATCAATAATGTATGAAAATTACAAAGTGAAAATTAAAAAAAAAAAATCAAGCCGGGCATGGTGGTGCGTGCCTGTAAGTGACAGCCTATGGAACGCGGCTGGGACTGGGCATCGCGGATGAGACCGGCTCGGGACAACATAGTGAGATCTAGTACCCCCCCCAAAAAGATAGCTGGGTGTGGTGGTGCGCGCCTGTAATCCCAGCTACCTGGGAAGCTGAGACTGGGGAACCTGGGGCAACGTGAGCCTGTGGCTCCATGGGCAAAAATAGCGAGACCTAGTCTCAAAAAAAAATCAAAAAACAAGCAAAAAATTTTTTTAAAAGTTAATATATATATATTCAGAGATAAAACTAGAAGAAAATGAACCAAAAATGTTAATATTAGTTTTCTTGGGATGATTTAGGAGATTATATTTTCTTTAATACCATATTTCTTTAAAAAACTGTGTGTAAATATTGCATTTTCTTTTAGAACTTATATTAGAATTATGTATAGCTAATCTACATTTTTATTGGTTAGGCTTGTTTTTTTATTACATATATAATATATGCTCACATTGTTAGAAAGATTCAATCAATACACAAAGGTATAAGAGGAAAAGTAAAAAGTTTTGACCCTTTATCCCTAATCTCCTTCCCCCAAAATAACTATTTCCAGTTTCATGTGTAGTCATCCAGTTTTATGCTTATACACTTAGATATGATTGTTTAAAAAAAAAGATTTTGAAACTTGCTTTTTATTAAAGATTCTGAAACTTGCTTTTTTATTAAGTGTAATACAGATATGGGGGTATCTTTGCATGGATTGAAATTCTCTCATAACTGTAACACTTTCCTCTGCAGGGTTACATAATAATGCATTGGATTAATCCCCTACCGATGACCATCAAGGTGGATGATGACCATCAAGGTCATTACTAGCTTTTGCTTTTATCAACACTGCTGCAGTGAACACATTTGTTTATACTACTTACCCTTCCCCCACTCACGTGGCTATAGCTGCAGGACGAATTTTACATGTAGAATTGCTGGAGTCCAAGGGTTTATGTATTTAAAATTTCAAGCTATTGTTATCCATTAACACAAATATATTTTGAAATGCTTTTATATACATAATGTGCCTTATAAATTTTATAACTCTATTGCTTTTTTTTTGCCATATGAATATCTAGATGAGTGTTAAACACATGAAAAGACAAATGAAACAAAACCTCAGTATGTTCAATTGTGCCCGAAGTGTTTGTGCTATGTCATGATGCAAAAGAAAGCAAGAAACAAAACAAAATAAAACCAGAAAACTTTGCCTGGAAAGAAATCATCCAAGGTCATATGCCTAAATAGTACAAGTGACTTTTGTTCATGGTGGTTTTTCCACTTTATGTTCTCTGTGCTTTACACTGAATATTAATTTCACTTCTAATCAGAAGACAATATCCCAAATATAATGAAAAGTACTTTTTTAATTACAAAAGGCAACGTACAGTCATGGTGACAGACCAAAAATAAAGACGTGTAATAAAATCATGAGCTGCCAAGCTCATCCTCTTAGGTAAACAGTACTCAGGACCTGAAGATAACAGACCATACTCTGGGGTATGTTCTTGTAATATAGGAAAAGAAGGCATGAATCAAAGACCATTTTTAAAAATTAAAGTTTTTTTTTAAAAAGTGAAGGCCTCCTTCGGGCCTGAAGCAAGCCATTCCTCCCTATCGCCCACTCCAGGTCCCAGTATCTTGCCCTCAAAGAAACCCACTTTGGGTCCTGCTTTCAGGAGGCACCTGCGTCTCCACCTGGGCCCAGGCTTCGGAGCACTCGCCACAGCCCCGACTCGCCCGGGTCCCAGAAGAGCCGGCGCTCGTGGCCAGGAGAACCCGGGCCCCAGGGCCCGCGCACGGGCTCCAGGCGAGGCCTCCCTGCAACGTGGGTGGAGTCTGAGCCTGCCGGCTTTCTCTAGGAGTAATTAAGAGTGAAATCCTCCTCCTACTGACCCGGGCGCTCCTGGCCCGGGCTGATTTACACATGAAAGGTCTACGGAGGGCCTGGGCTTTCTCCTTTTCACATTCACAATGAGGCGCGGCCTATAAATAAAACCTCTCTGAGAAACAAGAGGCTTCAAAAAATGTCTTTTGTGTGTGTTTGTGTGTGTGTGTGTGTGTGTGTGTGTGTGAGAGAGAGAGAGAGAGAGAGAGAGAGAGAGGGAGGGAGGGAGGGGGAGGAGAGAGAGGGAGGGAGAGGAGAGAGGAAGAGGGAGAGAGAGGGAGAAAAAGAGAGGGAGAGGGAAAGAGCGAGGGAGAGGGAGAGAGAGAGGGACAGAGAGGAGAGAGAAAGAGAACAGGCGTGAGAGCAATCCTAACCCCAAATATTAACAGCTGGAGTTCGAGTGCGTACTCTGGGTCCAACATTTTCACTTCACCCTTTGAGGGAGACACCATGGTGATCTGTATTTTACAGAGGAGGAAACAAGTTCAGAGAAGGGAAACTTGCCCGAGGTCCCCCAAGCTTGGATTCAGAAAGTAGGATGGGCATTAACAGCAGAAGGATGTGCAATGCTTCCATCCTGGCAGTGGTTCCAGAACTGAATGTCAGAAATCATAGGGCTGCACACGAAAGAAGGGAGGATGAAAGAACTTTGTCCACGTTTTTAAAAAATAAAAAGGGAGATTTCCATGCAACAGAAAATTTCAATGACCTTGACTTGGAAAAAGTAAACTAAAATAAAGGAAAACACATACAAAAAAAGAAAAAAATACCAATGAGGGGGTGAGTGAATGACGTCCCTGGAGGTGCTTGAGGCTTCTCCAGCAGAGCTGCTGTTTCCTTACTTATCTCTCTATCCTCTGGCTCAGGACCTGACATTGGCAAAATGTAGACACAGGGGAAATGAAATGTTTGTTTAGATGAATGAACAAGCTAAATAGTTCTTTCTGGACTAATGTCTCTATCTTCAAGATGAAAAATTGATGAAACACAAAGGGGCACTCCTCTATCAGCTCAGAGGCCACCTCCTCCAGGAAGCCCTCCTGGATCTCCTTTCACTCCCAGACTTCATCAGGCATTTCTTCTGAGCTTTCCAAGAGTCAGGTTGTTTTCCCACCCCTGCACTGATCATACTGGACAATATCTATCTGTTCTGTGTGTCCTTCATGTGAATATTCGGTTTCTCTGTCTGTGTCTGTTTTGCTTATCTCTGTACGCCTCTGTGCCTGGTACAAAGCAGGTGGAATGTTTGATGAATTAATGCATTTATTAGTTCT
Organism: Uropsilus gracilis; assembly: GCA_004024945.1. Taxonomy (NCBI): domain Eukaryota; kingdom Metazoa; phylum Chordata; class Mammalia; order Eulipotyphla; family Talpidae; genus Uropsilus; species Uropsilus gracilis. Next base: position 17,703 of record PVHY01023992.1, read on the forward strand.
GGTCTGAGGTCCATAATTGAATCATGCTGGTGTGGGCTGGAGCTGGGTGAGGGTCCCAAGCAACAGAAAAAGACCAGGGGACAGCACCAGGAAATCCCTGTGCAGCGGAGATGAGTTGAAAGGTCTGACTTCTAGAAAACAGTCTGGCTGTGTCCTCTGGGGGAAATTCAAGCCTCCTCCAGCACCAGGCAACCAGGGTGGAGGAAGGGGGTGGGGGGATGCAGGGGAAGGGGGAGATGTGTGTGGGGGATGACAGTGAGACTCCTCCAGAAGGCAGATGGTTTGAGGGGTGGGCAGGCACCGGGAGCCAGCAATCTGGCTGCATCTGTTTGACACGGGGTGGAGTGGAACACATGGGGCATAAGGATGTGACCAGGTCCCAGCGCTTCTACTTTTCAGCTGTCGTTCAGCCTCATCAACCCTCAGTTTCCATATCTGTGAACTGGGTAGGGAGTATGTGGGTATAAACCTAGTTCAACTCCTTATCTAGGAGGGCAAAGGGATAGAATGGGGTCCTAGTGTATGTTGTGCTGTAGCTAGCACCTTTCTCCCTTTCTCCCAAATGTGATTCACCCCAATTAGAGCTGTCACTTGTGATTTCCTAATAATATGAACTATTCCTAATTTTTTTCAGTGCCTGTTGTATGTCAGGCACTGAATAATATACACTTTACATGTATTATCTCATTTAATATTCAGAACCACTTTTTTCTTAGTGTTTTTGTTTTTTTCTTCCTGTTTTCTTTATTGAGGTAATATTGATTCACAACTTTATATATAATTTAAGGGAATAAGTTTATACCTCCTCAGACACTATGCCCACCATTAAAGTGTGTTACTACACTATGCCCACCCATATTTTGGGGTACCATCATTTGACCACCTCTTCCCTCCTTACTTTCCTTCCTTATTTTTATGTTTACCCCATTTCCCTCCCCCCCAGCACTTTCACTTCAGCAGTCATATTTCTAGGGTTTATCTAGTTTATTTAGTTTTGTCAGTTTCTATGCTTTTTTTTTTTTTTTTTTTTGAGACTAGGTCTCACTATTTTTGCCCGTGGAACTGCAGGCTCATGTTGCCTGGAGTACCATGGACTCAAGCAATCCCCAGCCTCAGCTTCCTTGGTAAATGGGATTACAGGCATGCACCACTGAGCCCAGCTATTTTTTGGGACTAGGTCTTGCTGTGTTGCCCCAGGAGGGACTCAAACCGAGATCCCCAGACCCCACAGTTTCTATGTTTTGTTTTCTATATTCTACACTATTTTCTCTGTATTCTATGTTTTCTAATTAAATAATTTGGTACTTTTCTTCCTCCTCCTGACTTACTTAGCATAATCCCCTCCAGTGCATGTCATCACAAATGGTATGAGTTTATCTTTTTTAATACTGAGTAGTACTCCTGTGTGTGTGTGCGTGCACGTGCGTGGTGTGTGTGTGTGTGTGTGTGTATTCCACATCTTCTTAATGCACTGCTCTGTTGATGGGCATTTAGGTGGCTTTTTCTTTTCTTTTTTAACTTGGATACTGTAAATAACACTGCAATGAACACAGGAGGAGGGCATATATTCTTTTGAATTAGTGATTTTGCATTCTTTGGGAAGATCTGGAGGAGTGGAATTGTTGAATCACATTGAAGACTTGTTTTTAATATTTTGAGGAACCTCCGTATTGTTTTCTGCAGGGCTGGACCAGTTTACATTCTCACCAACAGTGTATGGGGGATTCTTTTTCTTCACACCTTCACCAACTCACCAACACTTGTTTCTGGTTTTTATTTTGTTTGGATTTGGGCCATTCTTGCAGGGAAAGAGGTAGTATCTCATTTTGGTTTTGATTTGTATTTCCCTGCTGATAAGTGATTTTAAAGTTTTTTTTTTTTGTTGTTCTTTTTTTGAGACTAGGTCTCCTATTTTTGCCCATGGAAACTCAGGCTCACATTGCCTGAGTACCATGGACTCAACCAATCCCCAGTCTCAGCTTTCCAGGTAGCCAGGATTATAGGTGCATGCCACCACGTCCAGCTATTTTTTGAGACTAGGTCTTTTTTTTTTTTTCTTTGAGACTAGGTTTCGCTATTTTTGCCCGTGGAACTGCAGGCTCTCGTTGCCCGGGGTACCACAGACTCAAGCAATCCCCAGCCTCAGCTTCCCAGGTAGCTGAGATTACAGGCGCGCACCACCACGCCCAGCTATTTTTTTGGAACTAGGTCTTGCTCCGTGCCCCCAGTGGGACTTGAACCGCGATCCCTGGCCCTGGCCGCCGCTTCCTAGGCTGCCACTTAGAGGCATGAACCACCATGCCCGGCCTAAAAAATTTTTTCATGTGCCAATTGGCCATCTGCATGTCATCCATAATTACCTTGTACCTAAGTTTGTTATTGGATTAATTTCCCAGAGAGGAAACAGGTTACAGGGAAGTGCAGTGACTTTTCCAAGATCATACAGCCTCTAAATGGTAAACCTGGGATAAATTCATATGTTAGCCTGAACCAGCGATATAAGACATACATT
>PVHY01023993.1:0-20209 GCA_004024945.1 Uropsilus gracilis
CTGCTATTGATTTATGGTTTAATTCTGTTTTGTTGCAATTAAGCATTCATTTTTCCCCCTAATCCTGTGAGTTGCATTGAGTTCTTCTGTTTTATTTTTATGGCACAGAAAATGGTCTATCTTGATATGTGTTCTCGTACACTTGAAAAATTGTATGTTCTGGAGACAGGTGGGAAAGGGAAACATTGTATGTTTTGTTAAGTGGATGTTTAATAAATTTAAATTGGGACAAACTGGCTGAAAATGCTGTTCCAGTCTTCTACTGGTGTTATTCCTGACTACTTGTTTTCTCAATATTGAGAGAGGAACATTGAAATCTCTGGCAAATGTTATGGATCTGCCTGCTTATCTTTGCAGTTCTATGAATTTTGCTTCATACATTTAAAACTATTTTACTACAAGGGTATGTATTTAGGATTTTGTGTCTTCTTGATGAATGTATTTTATTATTAAATATTTCTTTTTATCTCTGGTAGTACCTCTTTTTTAAAATATCATTTTCCAGACACTAATAGTTACAGTTTTCTCATGCATATTAATTTCATGGTGAATTTGACTGTATCCTTTTACTCGCCTTTATATAAAGTGAGTTTCTTGTAGTTAACATAGAGTTGGAGTTACCTTTTTATTCTATCTGACATTGTTTGATTTTTAAGCTGGGGTATGTAGGGCCATTTACATTTAATGAAATTTTTGGTGTGACTCTATCATTTTGTCATCTGTCCCATTTGTACTTTGCTCCTTCCCCCCCTTTTCTTGCCTTCCTTTGTATGATTGTTTTATTTTAACTCTACTCCTCCACTATTGACTTATTAGGTATACCTGGTACCTTCATATCATTACTGATTTTTCTACAACTTATAATGAATATCTTTATCTCTCACGTCCACCTTTAAATGCAATTGTACTTTCTGTGCACAATCTTTCTTTCATTTTCTCCTCCAATCCTTTATACCATGACTATCATATGTTTATTCAATTATTTTTAAAAGAACTTTTAAAACAAGAAAAACATTTACTAATGTATTTAGTATTTTTGATGCTCTTCAGTCCTTTCCTTAAATCAAAGTTTCCATCTAGTATCGTTTTCTTTTCTCCCTGAAGTATTTAACCTTTATTGTAGTGTAAGCAGTGGTAATCAGTCCTATTAATCTTTGTTTACCTGAAAAAGTTTTTAGTTTGGCTTTATTTTCAAAGAATGTTTTTTCTGAATATAGAATTCTAGTTTAACAGACTTTTCCTCCAGCAATCAAGGGTTTCTTTTGCTGTTTTCTGTTATCCATCATTTGTGCCCAAAAGTCTTTGTGTTATTGCCTTTTATTCTCTGAGATAGAATATTCTCCCCTCCTGCCTTCCACCCCCCATCCCGTACCATGCTTGATTTATTGTTAATTTATTTCATTATTGATTTTCAACAAATGATCATGATGTGTCTTTGTCTGATTTTCTTTGTTTTTCTCCTGCTTGAGATTTATCAAGGATTTTGGACCTGTGGGTTTTTACTTCTTTTTAATGAAATTCGGACAAGATTTGTCCAACAGTTCAATAGTCCAATAATTTTTGTCTTTTCTTCTCCCCTTTAAGACTTTAGCAGCATGTATGTTAGGCTACTTCATCCTGTCCCATAAATCAGTAAGTACTATTTACATATTGTTCAGCTTTTTTTTACTTCTGTGCTTCAGTTTAGACTGTTTCTAACCTTAACCTTCAAATTCACTCTTGCTTCCTTCTTATTTGTTCTTAACCTGATGGAATGAATTTTTCATTTTGTAGAATGTATTTTTGCTCCTAAGAGTTATAAGTGGTTATTTTTCTTTTGGTGGGTATTTCCCAATATTCATCATTATGTTTACATTTTTCTTTTAAGCCCTTGAACATATTGAACATATTTATAATTACTGTTTTAATTAAGCTAGTTTGCTAATTCTGTCATCTATGTCACTACTTAGATTGACTTGGTTTTTCTTTGGTTTTGAACCATATTGCCCTGCTTCTTGCCATGTTCTAATAATTTTCAATTAAATTTCTATATAATTGCAAACATGATGCTATTGGTTATTTTGTGGTTTTCCACAAAGTGTGGTTATTTTTATATCAGGAGATTAAATTGCCAAGACTTGCTTCCTTTGATATTGTCTGAACTGAATGCCCTAGATAATCTATAAGAACATTCCTCTGATTGGTTGTAGCCTAAACATCTTTCCACCTGTATGAACCTTGAGAACTGTTCGACATGGGTATCCATAGTTACTCTTTGCCTGAAGTCATAGAGTTTCCACCTCCACATGGATGACTTTAATTCAACAAGGATTCAAGGTGATCCCTATGAATATTTTGGAGTTCTTCTTCGGCTTAACTCCATCCTCTCTAGAACTCTGTACATATTTACAGTTATGTAGAAAGTCAGCACCCTCCTTCACCCTTGAACAGAGAGCTCTGTCCTCAACTCTACCAGGCCACTGTGCTCGGCTTACACTCTCCTCCCTCCTCCGCAGGTCAGAACATGCCTCTAACCATTGAACCGTGGGCATTATTGGACTCATCTTATTTGTTCACTTTCTCTCATACATCGTACCTCCATGCTGCTTATTAGCCAATGTCTGAGGACAGTTGTTTCATATATTTCAATCAGTTTGGTAGTTTATTTTGGTGGGAAGGTATTTCTGTTTCTCTATTTTGGTCAGAAGTAGAAATCCTATATCCTGAATTTTAATTCAGAAACTCTTAGCTAGGCTGGAAAAAATAAGCCCTGATCGACTGGTTTGCAGATTAGACAAACATATATGTAAGCAAAAATATTAGTGAAAATGAGAATAAACAGACAGGTAAATCTGGCCTGGAAGAGCCTGGGGTAGATTCACAACAAAGCAGACAGACTATGAGGCAGAGCCAGAGAAGCTGGATCATTGAGTGTCATTGAGTGATCACTGCTACACTCTGCAGTAAGAAAAGAAGTCAATAGCCAGGCATGGTGAGGCGTGCCTGTTATCCCAGTTACCTGGGAGGCTGAGGCTGGGGATCACTTGAGTCCGTGGGTTTGAGACAATCCTGGGCAACATAGGGAGACCCAGGCTCTTAAAAATTAAAAAAAAAATAATAATTATAATGAGGCCAAAGCTGGGCTGGGAAGTCAGATCAGATCAGATGAGTAACCATGGCTCCCTGGACACTTTCTCAAAAACAGGGTCTTTTCAATATTTTCAAGGTTATATTTGATATGAAAGTTGTTAAATATTAATTTTTAAAATCAGGGTAAACAGTAAATCAAATTTCCGGAATCCAGAATGTAGCCTCTTCTCTGAGGAAATCCAGGTGCTCTCCAATTCAGGTTCCAGCTGTTCTATATTGAGAGACACTGGCTCAAGCCAGTGTCCTCCCACCGCTGCAGCTCTTCAGCAACTCACCCTCCATCCTGAGTGTCTGTTCGTGCACCCCTCTATCCAAAGCAGTGCTTTCTAGTCGGTAGCTCTGCATAACAGCTGCATGTTCATCTTGTGGGAGGTGCTGCTCCATTAATACTCTAAACAGAGCTCACTTCAAGTTTTTCCTACTCCTCAGCTCCACCAGACTGGTGCTTTTAGTGCATGCTGTGAGTATCCACTGTCCCCTCAAGATTGTTTTTGGCTCTGTTTTGTGGCAGTTCAGTTGTGAGTTGCTGCTGGAGCAAGCAGGCCTGTGTCTTTACTTGGCCACCATCTTGCTGCACCTCTTGGCGGTCCTTCCTTCCTTCTTTCCTTTCTTTTTTGGCAAAGCTGAAAGTGTTTTGTTTTGTTTTTAATTATTTTTAATGCCAATTTTTTTAATTAAATTTTTTAAAAAATTGATAATGCACACATATATTTTACATCATTGTCTTTACTCCAGGGTTCTTCTACCACTTTATCATGCATGAATCATCATCTTTGTCTCTTGTGCCCATACCTCCCCCAATTTTACCCACCTCCCCATCTTTTGCTCTATGCTTTTGTTCTGCTAACAGTTGTTTTTAAACTTTCCCTGTCCTTTGTTTTTTTGTTTTCTCTATATCCTGTATATTGGTGTGATCATCCAGTATTTCCCTTTATCTTCCTGGCTTATTTCTGCTAACATGATTCCTTCTAGGTCTATCCATGTTATCACAAATGCATCAAATTTGTGGATCCATTCATCTGTTTTGGGGCATTTGGGTTGTTTCCATATCCTGGCTATTGTAAATAGTGCTATAATAAACATACAAGTACAGGTGTCCTTTTGAGTTAGTGTTTGTGTATCCTTTGGGTAGATTCCCAGAAGTGGGATTGCTGGATCAAATGGTAGTTCCATTTTCAGTAACTTGAGTGTCCTCCACACTTGGCAATGGTTTCTTAAAGGTTACTTGCGAGGGAAAATCTGAAACTGTATCAAGAACTTCTCATATTTTCTTACATTAAAATCTACTTGTCAACCTGGCATTTTCACTGAGTTGTTTGCCAGTGAACAATTTTGAAACAGCAGGCATTGATCCTCTAGAAAGTATGGATTCATGGGATTATGTAGCGCTTCCAAATGTTGATGCATTTCATTCTAGAGCATGAAAAAACAACATTCCTTAATATCACAACTAATCATAATGTATTGGGAAGCTGTCAATCTCAGTGGCAAATATAAGTTTTCCACATTTTAATTTGTACTTGAAAGCTTACATTTTTTAAATGGCAACAATAACTGTTATTTTTCCTCGAAGTGATAAGCTCATCTCATTCACTTTTAATATTGTGTCTGCCAAACACTCAAGTCTGAACAAGCAGACATTGTCTGTTTTTCAAGTAAAGATGATGTTCCATGAACTAAAGCGCTTAGTTTAGCTTACAACTCAATCACACGCGGGTGTCTGCTAAGCACCCTTATCTCTTTGTATGACGAAGGACTGCATAAAGCGGCTGTTTTGTCACATAGAATCAGAATATCAAACAAGCATGTGCTCAAGCTTTAATAATTGATAAAATGAATACTTTTTTTCTGCTGCTTCATCAGGGACATTCTTATGCCAGACAGGCACTTCTGCTTTGACCTGCATGTGCATGGTGGGGGGACAGTACATGTCTTCAGTAGGACCTGGTGCTGCTGCCTCCTCCCTGCCAAAGCACCAGCAAACTTAACCCTCTTTTGCCCTTGCACCATCAGCTCAAATATCAACGCAATAACAAAGGAAAACTATGTCTATTACTATACAATGCAAATGTTTTTTGATTTTGTAGGCCCCTTGAAAGATGTCAGAAACCTCCAGAATTCTTGGGCATAGCCTGAAAAATGTAGCTCCATTTTAATGTTTTAGAACTAAGTACCATGATGTGATTTCTAGGTCCAGTTGCTGTCTGAGTTGAACTTTGTGGAGCACCAAGTAAACATTTTTAGTGTGAAGGACAAGCAAGGCTCAAAAGGAAGGAGGTAAAACACATAGGTGATAAATTCACGGTGAGCGATGTCAAACCTGCTAGGTGAAGAAAAGCTTAATTGTAGTTCGGACAGAGGACAAATTAGATGGGAGAGTTGGAGCGTCACAACAGGAGCTGAGAACAGAAGGGGTCTTTGCAGTTGGTATCACTCTCACGGTGCCAGTGGTCATTCCAGGGCAGCACAAGGAGATTGTTGCTGACACAGGATGCTCTGGGTGCTGTAGGGTGTGGAGCTGGTTTATCTGGCTGAGGAGGAAGTACTCTTCCTGATGAGCTTCTACCACTGTCCCTGCTAATCCTTTCAGGTGGTTCTGGTAGTTAGTTTTCTCCATGCATTTGCTTCTCAGAACTCTGCGGAAGATCAAAGGGGGCCCCCTCTACGGGTTGCTGGTGCTCTCCATTCTGGGAACTCTGTTGTATGTCCTGTGAATTGTAGCTGCCCTGTGCTCCCTGATTCAGCTGAGTCTGCTGGGACGGGTTGGGACACACCCGTTCTAGCACTGTCCTTCCTCTGCACTGAGGTCCTGACAGGCTCTGGGGTTGTGGTGGTGGTGGTGGTGGTGGTGGTACTCACAGGACTCGGGTCCATTGGAGCCTGAGCCCTAGTGTCTTGAAAACCTCTCTCTATATTTTCAGGTGTTTTAGGTAGACCCATCAAAATAGCTGTTACCTCTGGGTTGAAAGTAGAAGGCCCAAATGTTCCCGTTCTCATCCTACCACCTTCACTACCTATTCAAGCTCCCAGGGTTAGCCACCTTTTGTAGCATCTTGTCAAATGCAGTCAGCACCAAGCTGACCACACTCTTCACTTCCTGTCTTCTTTCCCTGGAGTAATTTCCAAGTCACCAGAGACAATAGTTTTGCCGAGAGCTTCTCCTTTCCATGGCACACCCTTTTCCCAGCCTGTGACATCACTTCTTCCCTGTTAACCTCTGACCCTCAGAGAATGCCACGGTTTCTCCATCTTTGTTGTTGTTGTTGTTGTTGTTGTTTGAGACTAGGTCTCGCTATTTTTGCCTGTGGAACCACAGGCTCATGTTGCCCGGGGTACCACAGACTCAAGCAATTCCCAGCCTCAGCTTCCCAGGTAGCTGGGATTACAGGCACACGCCACCACGCCCAGCTATTTTTTTAGAACTAGGTCTCACTACGGGCCCCAGGCGGGACTCGAACCGCAATCCCTAGCCCCGGCCGCTTCATAGGCTGAAGCTTACAGGCACAAGCCACCATGCCCGGCCTTCCATCTTTGTTGTTTTGGCTCAGCAGCACTTCACTTCTAAATATAAATGTCTGGGTCCATCAGAATAAGAGAGACTAAAGCACATCTCTGTCATGGCCTAGGTTGATGGTGAGGTGGGGGGAGGGTGAGTCCTGTGCCATCAGGGTCTCAGGGTCTGGGGGCCTAGATATCTCAGGTTGGAGGACCTGGCCTCTGTGTCCATGGGGGATGGAGATGAAGATTGGGCACCTCTGCTGGAGCTCTGGCTGGGTGAGGGACGCCCCCACACTGATTTACTTCCACTTTAATCAGACCTGCACGAGGAATAATGAGAAAACCAGCATTCCAGCTGCAGACACACAGAAAAGGAGAACAGGTAATGGCGGAGATACACTTATCACCTGTGGAGGGCCCAAACAGACCATGGTTGGAACCACAAGAGACAAGATTGTGATACTAACTATTGTGGTGACCACACACAAAGCTCCACCTACAATGTCTCTGGGGCTTGGAAACCAAATCCCTGGTCCAGAGAGATGTACGATGTGACAATGTTCCCTCCTTTTCCAGTCAAGGGGGAGGAAAGCCAGAGGTGTGACTGTGGCCCCAGGGCAGAATTGTAAGCTATGAGAAAGGAGAGGAGCTGGACCAACCACCTGCTGGAGTCTGTTCCCACCCAGGAACTTCTCCACTGCTAGTGACTGGGAGTTTGGTTCTCAATACCATATGCCAGAACTATATAGCACAGAAACAGCACATGCAACAGGCATTGGAATGGGAGAGACAACCATTGTGAATGAAGAAGCCTGGAACCCAGTGACCACATGGGTCTGGAGAAAAGGAAAGTCTCTTCCACCATAGGAAGCACCAAATAAAGGAGTCTGAAGAACCAAGTCACACACCTGCTCTACAAGAGGCTCATGAGATGCTTGGACTAACTTTCTGCCTCAGAATTACTCCTGGAGATTCAAGTAGTCTGGTCTGCTGTGTTACAGGAGTGTCGGTCCTCACTTAGGAAAAAGGATATCGCTCCAGAAAAAAAAGACCATTGGTCAATCGACCAATGACTTGCAACAGGAGAGGAATTGGCATGAGGGAAAGGGGGAGTGGGAAATGGGGGAGCAGGTGGTGGTATAGGGGTGCAATATTGAGGGGAGGGCCATACTTACGGGGAACAGCAACAATGCAAACTTGACCAATGTTGTATGAAAATTGGAAAATAGAAAATTATTTTAAAAAGAAGACTAAGCTTTGCCAACAGCACCACCCATGGAACGTGAGTTTGTGCTGGTGCTCATTACATACCAGTGGGGCCAGAGGAAAGGGTCTCAGTCCTCATCCTCACTGGTCTGTGAGCTCCTGGCCATCTCCAGGCATACTGACCACCCTGGGCAGAAAGGGGGTGTTGGAAACGAAGGCTTTGCCAGTACCCCTACAGGGCCGCAAATATCCCTGCTCACAGCTCCTGGGTCAGGGCAAGTCACAAAGTTTCCTTAACTTCCAGAGAGTAGAGGGGCCATGATGCCATGCGCTGACAGGGAGGGACATAGGACTATTGTCCATGCCCCTGCGCCTACTCAGCTGGCCTGTGCATCCCGCCTGTGTAATAAAAGGTCACTGCGGGGCTGTCCAGCGATGCTCTGCTACCTGCCATAGTAAACAAGAAGTGCCTCCCCCCCAGGCTTCTCTTAGGCTGTGGGAGTTCACTGTGGAGCAAAAGAAACTCTTAACTACCAGGGCAATGCAGATTCCAGAAGAGCAGCTGGCCGGCAGGCGGAGCTAGCTTAGCAAGGTAAACTGCCTGGAGGCCAAGCACTAACTCTGTGATGGCCATGTGACCCGGAACAAGTCAGATCCCCTCTGCAGCCCTCAGCTTTCTCCCCCCTTGAAAGAGTGGCAGTATGATTGGAAATTTCCAGAATAGTGGCTGACTTGCTCCGTTCCCCTGGCTGGGAAACATCTCTCTCCTGGACCAGAGCCTGGGGCTGATTCACAGCCACTATCGGCCTCGTTCTCAGGCCTGAGCCAGGTCAGCCCGCTGTTTATCTTGGTGTCTGAGCCCATTCCTGACATCGCAGAGATGCAGACATGAAAAGCATCTGAGAAGCTGATGGACCCCCATCCCCACCTTCCACTCTCTCCCCACCTCCCCCCATGACTCCAGGGCTTGTGGGAATGATGAAAAATGCGACTCCAAAGCCAGCAAGGCCAACTTCTCAGGGGCAGAATAGATGGTTCCCATAGAGACCCTCCTTTCCTTCCAAGGAGCCTTCCCCAGTGATAACTCCAGAGAGTTTGCTTCCTCTCCAGCCCTGCCTGTCTCTGAACTCTGGACTTCTACTCCTCCCCAAGAAAACTGTAGACTCTCCCACGTGCCTTCCTGCCCTCCAGTCCTCTCTGCTCCTCACTGCCAACCTTGTCTCCTGGTGAGGGAGTAAGCTCCCGGCTGTGTTGGGCCTTTCCCAAGCTCTGAGAATAGCATTCGCTGGGTTCTTCCCTAGTCCTTCCTTTGAGTGTCTAAGGGTCATTACAGATCTCCCCCTGGGGAACACACCTGTCCCCCTGAGCTCATGCAGCCCCACTGGGAAGGGCCAGCTGTGCGGGTGGCTCACAGCAGAGGCCCGGCACCTGACTTTGGGCTCCTTTCCCAGCTCTACCCCTCTGGAGCAGGGGCTATATCTGTCCAAGGCTCAGCTTCCCCATCTGTGAAGGGAGAGGATGATGACGCCTTCTTCAGAGGTGTCATTGGGAGGCACAGGTGACACGATGGAGGTGTATGCCATTCATCATCATTGAGCACATTTGGCTCAGCCATCTGGCACTCAGGCACCAAGACCCTCAGTTTTGCAGGCTCTGAGGGACCTGAGAGGGACCCAAGACTCAGAAGTCTCCTTCAACTGAGGAGCCCAGGGGAAACATGTCTGACATGGCAAGGCTGGTATACACTGAACTGGGGAACTGCTCCCTGCTCTGGGAGCGGAGGGCAGGGAGTGGGCTTCCTGCCTGGGCACATTACCTGAGCTGGGCTTCCAGGTGCATAAGGGGAGGGAACCACACACCCTGGCTCGATCCTGCTGGCTGGAGACCGCATCGTACTCGTGGCTGTGCGCCCCCTAGTGTCCAATAGCAGGCCTGCAGGCGGTCGGCATTATTCAGGTCCCCAGCCCACACAGCTAAGCAAGCTGCACGTTCTGCAACTTTGCTGTGTCTCATTTTCTGCATCTAGAAAGCTGTTCTTTCTTCATGAGATTGTGGATAGCCATAGAATTTGGAGACATGAAAATTCTGATGACTGAGACGTCATAGTTTCCCCACTAGCTTTTCAAGTTTTTGTTGTTGTTGTTTGTTTTCTTGACATGAAAAGCCACCGATGGTAGAAATGTTAGATCTCAAGCTTACATGACGCCAAAGTCTCTGACCTTCCCACTTGCCCCAGTTCCAAGTAAATGTCACAGTTGAATGGTGGATAGAATCACATTACTGGGTGTGGCTGCTCTGGATTCATGAAGGTCTTGGGGTAAAAAGTGAGGGTTCACCATTGGCCTTCCCCACAAATGCTAGACACCCCCTGAGATTAAATCCCAGAACAGGGCCTGCAGCCCCAGAACAGAGAGGGAGAGGAGTATGGGGGAGGGGTCAGATCAACAACCAGGGTGGCTTTTGAAGGAGCTGAAGAAGCATCTTCTTCATGAGGTATTTCTCTTTTGAAAGAAATTTCTTCCTCAGCAGGAGTATTTCTTTCCTGAACTAGATCAGTCCCATCAACCAGTTCAGCAGGGTTAAGATCCAAGAGAAACAGAGCCTGTGGGGGTGAGGGCTGTGGGCAGCTCGTGGGAGGGGTGGGAGCTGACGTCACCTCCTGGGCTCAGGCCCAGATGCCCCCAGCCACTGTTCCCTTGGCCCCCAGCCTCAAGGTTGTGGTTCAGAAAGTGGCACCCAGCCGTACCAGGGCCTAGAAAGGTTGTCAGGGCCGGTGACCACCCAGAAACTTGGCATTTCCTCCCAAAGGGTCTCACTTCCTCAGTACAGGGTCTCCCAAACACCCAGACCTCATCCCACTCCATTCTCTCTTTTGCCAACGTATGATGCTTGTTTTCCAGGGCAAAATGCCAGCAGTGAATTCTACTGCCACGCTCAGTTCTCTGAGTAGAAAATGGACCCGAAGCTCTTTCCTGAATACAGGCCCGCTCTCTCACCAAGGGTCTCTTCTGTCCAAGTCCTCTGCCTTCAAAGCTCCTGGCAGGAGGTTGACCAGACCTGGCAAATGAAGAAACCTGTCTCAGGAAGCTTGAATGACTTGCTCCAAGATTCCTGGGATTTAGTTTAAGATTGTGCCATCTAATTGCATTATTTTTCTATTGCCTTACCTTTCTAATACTAAATGCATTGGTTTGTGTGTGGAATGAGTTTGTGCAAATTGAACCTTGACTGCCAAGGTTTCCAGGGACTTGTGGGAGTCTGTCAAAGGTTTCCTGCTTCCTGCAGGAGTTCCAGATCTGGGAGAAGAAAGAGTCAGCCAAGAGATGGATAGGAGAGATGCCAGATGCAAGGTGTGCTTGAAGCTGAAGATTCTCTGTGAGGAACACTGCTTGCCCGAGGCAGGTCAGGAGTGAACTCTTTCTTATCAGCCTAAAAATGCAGTTGCTCAAACAAGCCCCCCAAGCAAGCTTGAGGGAACCCCAGATGTAATATTCCTCTAGCTGATCCAAGTTCTTTCCCGACTGTGTCTTGGCTCACCCTCTGCCTTAGCAAGTCACTCAACTGAGGCTCAGGCTTGGAGGACTGCCTTCCTGGCCTGGTTCCTGATGTGAGAAATCACAGGGTTTAGAAGGTGATTTCGCCTCTCTGAAGCCCAGTTTCGTAAAATATATAACTGGAATAAGACAGCACAATTTTCTGTAACTTATTGTAAGTTTTTAATGAAGTGAGCCAGCTGCACCGTAGGGTTCAACTGTTCGGGTGAAGCTCAGGGATGCTCAGGCAGCTGGGGAAAGCATGGGTGCCATACCCAAAATTGCCAGCAGGTGGTGCTGTCTCAGAAGAAATCTCCCAGCCGCTCGCCTGAAGGGTTTTTTCTCGGAGGCAGGGGAGTCCCTGAGGTGCCTGGGGAGATGGAAGGGTCTCTGGAGACCCCAGATCCCTCATTTCCCAGAGGCGGATTCTAAGATTAAAGAGGGCACGTTGCTATCCTGCAGAGCCAGATTCAAATCCGCCCTCCACATACCTTCCAAACCCGGAAGCTCCCTCCACCTGTTGTGCACCCCCAACCCTCTACCCCCGGGTCCCCCAGGCCCCCAGGGTGGGTGTGGGCTGCTGGGAGAGGCAGGCAGTGCTCGAAGAAGCGGGCGAACACTTCCAAAAGTATTGCTGGATGTGGGTGGAGGGGAGGTTCCCGACTCTCCTGGGGAAGGGGCTGCAAACTGTACTCCCCTTGGATGACCTTGAACAGATTCCCCACATAGCCTTCCCCAGCAGTCATTTGCAAGTGGGTCGAAAGAGCCCAGTTGGGAGAAACTGAGGCATGACTGGAAGAGAGAGCTCAGAAGGCACAGAGTCGGGACTCCCTGGGTGGGCCCCACCTTTAGCCAACCCATCAGGCACCTCATTCTCAGGGAACTGGGGGCTGGGAGACCCAGTGAATGACCCTAGGAGTTCTCTCCATAAGTAAGACACAACCTGGCGCTCAGGTTGGTTCATCTCAGCTCTGACATCCTAGGCCCCAGGCTCCACTTGAGCTGTGTGTCAGACTGGTTCATGAAGCCTTGGATCAAAGCCATTGTACCCTCCGGGAGTAGAGGGAGTATAGGTTGCTTGGTGACCCCTCCCCACTCAGTTTCCCAGCCTCTTTTTCTCCTCAACATTTGGCCTCCTTATGTCCTCCCACACCTGGGTCTTGACCTGCTACCTTGCTCCCTCTGAAGTCGTCTCCAAGAAGCACAAAACCCCAGGGTCCCTGGGAGGGCCGCTGAGTGGCCAAGCCCCCTAGGACTGGGGACCCATTTCCTTGCAGGGAGAATTCCAGTAAGTTAGACCAAGGCACAGTTTTAAAGTGAACTATTGCAGCTGGGCATGGTGGCATGCACCTGTAATCCCAGCACTGGGAATCTGAGGCCAGGGATTGCTTGAGTTAACAGGTTTGGGACTACCCCAGAAAACATAGCGAGACCTAGTCTCTAAAAAATAGCCGGATGTGGTGGTGCACGCCTGTAATCCCAGCTACCTGGGTGGCTGAGTCTAGGGATAACTCGAGTCCCAGGGTTTGGGACTACCCTGGGCAACATAGCGAGACCTAGTCTCTAAAAATACACACATACATACATACATACATACATACATAAAATGAATTACTGCAACTAGAGTTAAAGACAACAATTTATTATAAATGCAATAGTTACAGGTTAATACTCTTCACTTACAAAATGTGGCGATTATACTTTTCTTTGGTGATGTCATTGAAAGTCTTGATTTGGGGTCCTTTGTGACTGTGAGGCTCAGAGTCAAATGTTCTCCTTCCTTTTGTCCCCATTGACTCAGACCACATGTTTTGAGATTTGGGGGTTGGGAGTAAAGAGATCTAGTAGGGACATGAGGCCTGGTGATTGCTCCATCTGCCCTGAGGTTCTGGAATCAGAGTGACCGAGAAGGGGTCTTGGCGATTAGTTTGCGCAAACTCTCCCCTCACAGATGAAGAAAATGGGAACCAGGAGGGTAAGTTCAAACTACTCAGCAAGTGACAGTTAGATCTAAGTCCTAGCTCCCACATGGGTGTTCCTGCTTCAAGTTAGTAAAATGGAAAAAGAGAGACTCAGGGAGGACTGTAGCCAAAACACCACCTTGTTCCCTCGCCTCACCTATGCCACCTTAGCTGTCCTCTCTCCTGAGGCTAAATGTACAACCTGGACCACGGACACAGCCCCTTTCACCTGCTGCCCCTGGTACTTGGACACACCAGGAATCTGGTTCCATCTAAACACTGGAGCAATCTAGAAAGGGCATGAGGCTCCCAAGGGGCAGAAATGGCCATGGGAGGGATGGGGGAGGCAGGATGTTGTTGCTGGGCAACCAGCTTCCTCCATTGCCTGGGTGACAGCCCCATCAGAAGGAGGCCGTGTGCAGAGTGTGTACTGATGAGTCTCCAGGCTTTTCAGCACCAGCTGGCTGGAGCCACCTCCTCCCTCATTGTATGCTCCCTCCTGCACATGCTTGAGCCCCCCCCCCCGATAGGATTAAGACCCTTTCATGCCTCATTTCCTCCCAGCTTTCCCCCCACTGTAGAATCCGCTGCTTCAGTTACTCCAAATTGTCAGTCTTTCCTATGACAACATCCTTGCTGTTGTCCATTTGGTTAGACTTTTTTGTTCAAGGATTTCTCTCAGCTGAGTGGTGTCATTGCCTCCTTGGGGCAGAGGCAAGAAAGAGGGGCTTGCTGCTTCCACGAGGATGCTGCGTGGTTTCAGAGGATGTCCGGGTCTGGACTTCCTCCTGTCTACCTCTAGGTGACCCAAGAAGTCAGAGTGGCAGCCATTTACTCACTTGTTTATGTGAGCGGGGCTTATGTGTCAGGCACTTAGCCAGCCCACGTGCCTAAGTGCCCTGTAAGTGCTCAGTCCCTGCAGCTCAGCTGGGCAACAGACTCAGGTGAGGACCCCAGAGTTCCACCTGGTGGGTGTGACTCAGTGACGCGGAGCTCTCGGGGCACTGTGTAAGCACAGAAGAGACATGTCACCTTCATAACTGGGGGAGAGAGGTGGTGGTGGGCTGAATAGTGCCCCCGAAGATATCCTGATCCCCTGATGTGTGAACGGTCCTTGGCTGAAGTTGCAAATGTTTGTAAATCAAGAATTAAAGTCGAGGAAATCATCCTGGTCACCTAGATGGGCCCAAGAAAGTAGTAAGTGTCTTTCTTAAAGGGAGGTAGGAGAGAGAAGAGGCATGATGGCGGAAACAAGATGCTGGGGTGATGTGAAGGGGCCACAAAGCAGGTGGCCCCAAGAGCCAGAAAAGGCAGAGATCAGGTTCTCCCCTGACCTCCAGGAGGAATGCCCCCTAAACTCCTCTGGACTTCTGGCCTCCAGACCTGTGGGAGAAATGCGTGAGCCCTGGTGCGTAGCCCCTTGTGAGCAGTGCCTGCGCTGGTTCGTAAAAGGCCACTGCTCCCTCCAGTGGCCCCACGGCTCCATCTCACACCATCCATATGGGCAGAGCGTGGTGATCCTTCCAGCTGGTGGGACACAGACATCACCTGGCACCTCCCTCCCAGGTGGCAGCAGAAGTGTTAACACCAGAAAGTTGCAAGAGTGGCACAGAGGGGTGCTGGGCTCAGAAAAGGAGCAGGCATGAAGCCATGTGCCAGAGAGGGAGGTTCAGGGAACAAGAGTAAGGACCAGAAGGAAGCCCACCATTGGCACCATCTTCCCACAGTGGGCAGCCAGAGGGAAGAGAGAGTGACAAGAGCTAGGGCCACTGGGATTCACCCCTCTGGGCTCCACAGGGAAGGAACACCCCAGACTTCTGAGCCACAGTGAGCAACATTCAGGTGAGCAATCACTGAGCAACAGTGAGGTGGGGTCATCCCTGGGAGACAGGGTCCCCTTTCTGTCCCCTCTTCCAGCCTTTGTAGACATATGTGTAAGTATTTAGGGGAGTCAGTTTTTCCATCAGGAAGAACAACTTGTTTGCCAAGTGTGAGGTTTATGGAGCTAGTACCACTCAGCTCAGGCCAGACCTGTTGAGGTCAGAAGACACCCAGGGCAGCACCCAGGAGCTCTCTGTGTGTGTGGGGGTGGATGGGTGAGGAGGGGGCCTGTGAACCCCAGGCCACAACTGTACTTTGTTCCCATGAAGTCGTCATCATTCTGCAGAAAGCTCATCCCTTATCCAATAGATTTGTAAAAAGATCCATTTGGTGGCTTTTAGGGATCTTCTCCTTAACCCCAAACTGCACTAGAACCTGAGCCATTTGCTCTGTGGTCATGGCTGCCGATCTGATCCTCATCTCCAGGGCCTCTTCAGCTGCCTGCATGCTCCCTGAAGTCCTCCTTGCAGGATCCATGGGCTTCATCCTCTACCTTCGTCGGCAGGGGTCTCCTGAGAATCTGCCCCCCCTTGCCCCTCCTTGCAGAAGCAGTTCCCTGCAGACCTCTCTCAGGGACTGTTGGCATAGCTGTGCCCTCCAGTGGGCTTCCAGCTTGGGAGACCAACATAGAAGAGAGGCGTGGTCCTGTCTGCAGATGCTGCTTAGGTCTGGCCAGGATGCACCCCTGGGTGCAGCAATGCAAAGCTGAACTGCCTCATGGGAAGGAGGGGATGAGGACATAGAGTTCAACAAATGATCTTGTCTGGCTCACATTTTCCCTACCGCTGCCAAGGGCATGCACAGAGAATCGTAACACAGAGATTCATCCAGAACCAGAAATTGGGAGGGTTGAAGGGGGCATCCAGGGTTACAGTCTACCCAGGGTGGGTCCAGGGGGCAGCACCAGATTGAACTTTGCACATCTGACCTTGCGAAAGGAGAGGGGCCTTAGCCACAATGGTATCATCTCT
Source organism: Uropsilus gracilis (assembly GCA_004024945.1). Classification (NCBI taxonomy): domain Eukaryota; kingdom Metazoa; phylum Chordata; class Mammalia; order Eulipotyphla; family Talpidae; genus Uropsilus; species Uropsilus gracilis. The sequence goes on from PVHY01023993.1 coordinate 16,180, forward strand.
GAGCACTGGTTGAGCTGTTCCAGATGCTTTACCTATGAGTCTGCAAAGTAGGCACCATTAGCCTTGAAGCAGAGAGAGGCTCAGTAAATGCCCCAGGACACAGAGCTGGGTGGCAAAGACCAAGTTCAAAGAACTTGCACCCTGGTGGTCGGAGTCCAGGTAAGAATCCACACCACCAGCAGGCCTCTGTGACCTCAAGCCACAGGCTTCTAAGAGTACCCATGGGGGAAGCCGAGGATGACGAGGATGATGATGCTTACCTGTGTCCAGCTGGCCGGAGCTCACCTCTGCAAAGACTCAAAGTTGTTCCTTAGGGGGGGCATTTGACCACTGTGGTGGGACTTTGGGGTCCTGGGAATCAAGGGCTATGTGAACTCAAGGGGGGGCGCAAAAGCTGGATGGGTGCTCATAGGCACCTCCTGGAGTGGGACTACCATGGGCACAGGGGCTTGCATGGGGCAGAGCAAGGAGTTGGGCCAGCAAGACTGGGAGAGGGCCAATGAGGAGAAACTGAGGAATGAGCTCTGCCCCGCTACAGGGGAACACTGTGGGGTCTGAGGGAACCCCAGGCATAATGCTCTCCTTCACCCAGTCTCTGTCCCTGGTCTGCAGGCCCAAGGACAAACCTCTGCTTAGCTGGTAGTCCAGGAGGAAGAGAATGCAAGTTCCTTTCCTTGGACTCCATGCAGGATCTGCAAGGTAAAAGGGGGAAAGTGGATCTGGGGTCCTGCTTCCTAAATCCTTGTCAGTAACTGTAGGAGAGATGTCAGGAGCCCAGAAGATCTGACAGTAAATCCCAGCTCTGCCTGGACTTACTGTGTGACACTGGACAAGTTAACATCCTTCTCTGAGCCTCTGTTTCCTCATCTCTGACCCCATGTCCAGGCAGTTACCACATGGGGGTGTGGTGAGGAGTGAAACAAGACAGTGGATAAGGAGGTGTCAGGGCCAGGAGCAAAGGACTGAATGTGTTTCTCTGTCCCATATGGGGTCCCGTGTTATTTGGTAAACTCTTACTGAGCGCATGCTAGGTGCTGGATGCCACTTGGGCTAAGAAGGAGGGAGTGGGGATCCGAAGGAGGGAGTGGGGATCCGAAGGAGGGAGTGGGGATCCGTGTAAACCACCTGTGCTTCACTAGGAGAGCCAGGTGCCAGGGTGGGCACAAGGAACATCTTCATGCAGAAGTGTGCTTGGCTTGGCTTGGCTTGGCTGAGAGGTTGTGTAAGAAAGAAGAATTAAAGGGTAAATTTCCCTGGTCCATGGACAGGAAGAGGTTAGGGGCCCCTGCCCTGTGGGAATGAAAAGCCTTTGGTGAACTTACACACGTTTGTTCATTTTAGAAATAGTGATGGTCAGTCTACAGTCATACCACCCTGAAGGCTCCCGATCTCGCCTAATCCTGAAAGCTAAGCAGGGTAGGGCCTGGCTAATGCTTGGATGGGAGAAATGCTGACTACCTTTCTCAAGTTGTGGTCCCCAGGTCACCTGAAAGGGGTGACATGGAGTGCTCATTTAGCAGACTTCTAGCCCCAGACCCTGTCCTGGGACAGGACCCAGGAATCTGCCTTTGGCTGAGCTGCCCGTACAAACTGGCACAGACAGAGGCCTGAACAGTGCTGCCAGGCCACTGGTGGGACTGGGCAGGGTAACCCCATATAGGGTGGGCAGTGGCCCTGGGGAAGAGGTCAGAGGCAGGCCCCACAGAGCCCCTGAGGAGTCAGGGTCTGGGAGGGACACTGCTGTGAATCCTGGGGGACAAACCGCAAAGTGAGAGAGAACTCCATCCATGGGAGGGTGTCCCTGTTCCCACAGCCCACCTAGTGCCTTCACAGCTGAAGTCCTTCATGATACAAGAAATGAAACAAAGACTCTGGACCAGGTGGAAATGACTTGCCCTGGTAATCTTAGGCTCTGACTTAATTACACATCTGCTAGCAAACACATCAAGACCACGAGAAGCTCCTCATCTCCCTGTGTCCCCCAATCCAAGACTCTAAATGTTCCCAATCCTGACCAGGTCCCCTTCCTGCTTCAAGCAGATGCAGGCCCTCACGTCCTGCCCAACCTCACATTCTGTGTAGACCCTTGTCAACCGGCATCTCCTCACTGGGAAGTCTGTGGCGAATGGGCCTAACGGTGATTGTATAGGAACCTGTGGTGGAACTCATGGTTTTGTCCCCGGTTTCTGGGAAAGGCACCTCGTGCTCTTGAGGTTTTCCCAGAACAGGGTGACTTGTCATCTCTGGGGGTCCCTCTCAGCACATGTGTGAAGGAGGTGACAGAGAGGGTTCCCCATGAGGCTGGTCACCAGAAAGGTGATGACTAGGGAGGATGGGAACGTGGAACCCCACCCACAGGCCTCTGGAGAGGGGAGGGGCTTGGGGGGGTGGGGAATCCTGGCAGGTGACGTTCTATAAAAGTTCCTGAACAATCAGAGTGGGTTGGTTTTCAGATGAGTGAATTGGAGACAGTGGGGTGCAAAGGACATGGGAATGCTGAGCCCCTTCCCATCCACCTCACCCCCCACCCCCACTGGCAGGTCCCAAGTTCTAGTGTTTTATGATGACCCAGTGATCTAGGGAGTGGAGTGTTTCTCTGAGCTCCAATAACTGTTACCGCCCTAGAGGGGGGTGGTAGGAGCCTCTGACGTCTAACCTGGCCACTGGAGCACAGTCTAGGCATGAACCTGATTCCCAGCGGCATCTGAAGTGTGGTTGGGGATCAGGTGAAGGGGCTGACCCTTCACCTGTGGGGTCTGATACCTCTCCAGGTAGATCATGTCAGAACTGAGTTAGATTTGTGAGATACCCAGAGTCCACCAAGAATTGGGGAATAGCTTGGCAGTGTGGGGGAAATGCACGCCGGAAGGCCTGGAAGGTGCAGTTTGGCTTAGGAAAATAAAGACCTGCCCCCTCCTTGTGCTTGAAAGCATTGGGTAGGTATAAGGACAGGACTGACCCCCTTCCTCCCCCCCAACCACAAAGGGCTAACTAAGTAGGCTGGACAACGAAAAAGATGTCTGTCCTAACCCAGGAACCTGTGAGCCTGCCAGTTTTCATAATTAAAAAGGACTTGGCAGATATGATTAAATTAAGGGTTTCAAATCTCATCTGAGATGAGATTATCATGGGTTACCCCAGTGGGTCCAGTAGACCCTCACAGGGGAGGCAGGAGGCAGAGTTGGAGAAAGGAGAGATGAGGATGGACCCCCTCAACACGATGAGGGGAGCCCGTGAAGCTAAGGGAGGAAAGAGGCAAGGAGGAGCCTCCGTGGAGCCTCCGGAGGGAGCATATCTGGCTGGCATGCTCACTTTAGCTCAGTGAGACAAGATTTGGGGTTCTAACCCCCAAGCACGGTATGAGAACAAATCTGGCTGAGTGTGGTGATTTGTACAGCAGCAACAGGAAACTGAAACAGCTACAGAAAATGCATGGACCAAAGGGACTTGTGGGAGGCTGTGTCAGTGGTCCTAGGAATACTACGCAGGACAGATTGACTACTGAGGAAGGAAAAGTTGAGAAAATGTTATAGCATCTACATGCCCGGGTCCACAAAAAAACTAATGGGATAAGATGTGGGAAAAAGAACAGCTATGGTGGTGAAAGAATGTTCCCCAAGGCCTTTTGCTTTTCATCCTTGCTTTCTCTGGGCCTCAGTTTCTCCATCAGTGATCTGATGTTCTCACAGGGAACAGTCTGTGAGCTTTGAAGCCCTAAGCAGACCCTTGCGTCCCACCTACACCTTTTCTGGAAATGTAGTTCCATAGTGAAGCCACCAGAGGGCACGCTGGTTCCGCAGCTTTCTTAATAGACTTCAGAGACGCTGTTTTCTCCCCAAACCCACAGGGCACACCCACCCACACAACTCTGCATCTGTGTCAGTTTTGGTCTCCTGGTTGGCAGATACTGAGATGAAGTTAAGAGTGCAAGAGATTTGCCGGGCACGGTGGCTCGTGCTTGTAAGCTTCAGCCTATGAAGCGGCCGGGGCTAGGGATCGCGGTTCGAGTCCCGCCTGGGGCCCGTAGTGA
>PVHY01023994.1:0-10431 GCA_004024945.1 Uropsilus gracilis
CTGGAGGAGGTGGGAGTTGCGCATTTTGCCCCTCCCCCACCCTGGGGCCCCCCCACGCGTTGTGTGCGTTTCTTTTATTTCCACCTGCCCCTTCGCTCCGGCTCGCCTTCTTGATACCTTATTTGAGTGAAGGACCTTAGCCACTTCTCCGCCCTCCCTTTCGCTAATCAGTCCTTTCCCTCCTCCCACCCATTACATTTCACCCTCATCTCGCATGGAAACTAACATTTTCCACGTGTGCCTTCCAGGCAGCTGGAAGGTGAACTCTATAGAGAGGTGGAACGACGGGCGAGAGAGCTTTTGCAAGGCTGGAAAACTTTCATCGGTTTTTACTGATGATAAACCTTTTTTGCCTTCCTTAAAATGTCGTTTGATCTAGAATCTTTGTCCCAATGTAGTTATTTTGGTGATAATTTCTGGAAAATGCTCGTGAGACGAGTTTACAAGGAGCAAGATATTTAAAAACATTTTTTTTATTGTAATTGCATTAGGATTTAAGTTGCCTAACAGGTGTGGCAGAGAGTTTGCAAGTATAAGGCCTAGAACACCCACGTTTATCATGAAACACAAACCATAGTTTAGTTGTATTAGCACAGTGTGATTTGATCACACCTAGTCATATAACATTGAGCCTGTTTTTAGAAGCAAAAGTCTCTATTCCCTTTTCACAGGGAATTTGTCTTCACCTTGTTGAATGTCAATTTGGGTTTCAATAGTGTTGGTTTTAGCCATATGTTTCTAGATAGTACACACTGTGCTGTGCCTAACTAAAGTTATGCCAAAATTTTGGGGGTGATGGGGAGTAACTCTCCACACCCAGCTTTGGGGGAGAAAATAGAGTTTTGTTTTTTAGCATGTATTTCTTTTTTATTACTCGTTCTTTAAATTACAACATCAGTAAATGGTTGTTGGTATGCCTCTCCCTCCCCCTGGTGCTCCCTTCCTTTCACTCAGAACCCTCTCTCCTTATTGTTTGTTGATCTATGTTAGGTCCATTGTGGGTCTCTGTGTTTTAATTTTTTTAACTTTTTAAAACATTTTTTATACTTTTATTTTTTTAATTGTTTGTACATATATAATTTTTTGCATCATTGTCTACCCTGAGGTTCTCCCACTAAGAAAATGGAGTTTTGAAAATATTAGTTTGGATATTGAACAGTGAGGGATTTGTTTTGAGGAAATGAAGGAAACCTGAAGTATTAAAATAAGCCTGATGGGACCTCTTGGACTGCGTGTGTTACAGGGAGCACGCACATGCTACGGAACAGACACATAAAATCTTGTAAATTCTAGCAGTGCTTAGCTTCCTCACCTTACATAAATTGGAATTATGTTTCCTACTACTTAGTGGTGAAGCACAAACCATGCATTAAGCATCATGTCTGTTGTGTTTTGGCAAGACTTTTGCAGGCTTTTTTGAAAAACTTACTGTTTTCCTTATACTGCTTATAACATATGTCACTTTCTTGCTTAGGTAAAATTTAGAGAAATAAGTCTAGCAGAGTAAATGAAATCTTTACTCTGAGGAGGCAGTACTATCTAGTGGACCATATGTTTGATCCCTGTTCATAAATCACATTAAAAAGACAAGGATTTTTAATTTATTCAAACAAATGTCCACGTGTGTAGAGTAATAAAAAGACTTATTAAAGAAATAAGTCATTAAAGAAAAGTCCTGAACAAGCCACATATCCGTCCTGTTATTACTGTAAATTGATATCAGGCTGCAGTTGAAAACAAAAGTTGTATTTCAACCGTCTTTTCCAGGTATGTTTATGCTTATTAATTGCTCTTACAAATTTGTAAGAACTGTAGCCTTGGCTGGGCATGGTGGCTCATGCCTGTAAGCTTCAGCCTATGAAGCAGCAGGGACTAGGGATCGCGGTTCAAGTCCCGCCTGGGGCCCGTAGGGAGACCTAGTTCCAAAAAATAGCTGGGCGTGGTGGTGTGTGCCTGTAATCCCAGCTACCTGGGAAGCTGAGGCTGGGGATTGCTTGAGTCTGTGGTACCCCGGGCAACAGAGCACCTGCTGTTCCATAGGCAAAAATGGTGAGACCTAGTCTCAAAAAAAAAAAAAAAAAAGAACTGTAGCCTTGATTTCTTTCTAGAGACCTGTTTGCAGGGGGCTTATGGTTTAATGGAAGAGAAACAGGTAAACCAAGATTGGAATGCAGAGGAAGGGGTTCTGCAGTACAGATTGCTTACAGGGTCCAGAGCACGGTAGCCAGGATTCCTGGCCTCCCCTCCTACTACTCTAGACTTTCTGAAATACCATTTCCTAAAGCTACCTCTTTATTTCACGCGTTTGGGCCTCTCTTTTCAAGGTGCTTTTCTCATAGCTCCTTGAAAATCTTTTCCATACTTTATGTGGCTTATTAGACCCTAGTTCAAAATCCTTTTGAAGCCTGTCCTCAGCCTCCACTTCATCCACATAATTTTCTATATCTTTCTGTTATTTCATTATAAATAGTTATCATTGACGCTCATTATTTGCAGTAATTATTGTCTATAAAGTCAGCTAGGACACTACGTTAGTGAATAGTGAACCACTGCTCCTAGGGAAATAAGCACATACGTCATATAGATTATACTCACAGATCCTGAATGCAGTACCTCTTGGCTGATTCTGTTTTCTTGATTTTACAAAAGGGAAAATGGGGTTCAGAGGAATTAAGTAACTTACCTGGGACCACCTCTTAACACATCAGAACTGAGATTCCTACTGGTTTCAAAACCATAGGTTCTTGCACTACCTTACACTGCCCCCTACTGTCTGTGTCCTCTTGCCATCTCTGGAAGAGGCCTGAGACCAGGCAGGAGCCTGTTCAGCTTAATGGGGAACATCCTTGAGCGTTGACTTGTTTTGCTACTCTGTGCGTGGCAGTAAATGACTGCAAAAGACAACACAAATATTGATTTGGGATTTGCAATAAATTTGGGTGAGTAGGTGAATTCTCAAATATAGGAGCCACAAATAGTGAGAATCAGTTATATTTGTAAATGATCACAGCAATTTATTGCAGGATAAAGCTTCCTTCAATTCATTGTAGAATGCTCGGTTAACTACTTAAAGAATGAGTTCATTTATTCAACAAATATTTAGTAACAGTAAATTTAAATCAGACTTTGATTTAAATTGGTGAACAAACTAGAGATTAAACTCTTGCCCTTATATGGATATTATATTCAAGCAAGAGGCACAGACAACTAAGAGTCTGGAGCACTGGGGAGAGTCTAGATTAGAATTATAAATTAAAATCTAGTGTGTCCCATTCTACTTTATGTCACCTAATAGACTAATTTACAGAACGTTTCTGTTTTGCACTCTTCCTCTTTTGAGTATCTCTCCATTGGTATATGTCAGCCACTACATATCATTAATTGATTTTGAAGCCATTTACCCATATATTGGCTATTCCAGAAGCAGACTGACCTGGTCTTTGATTTCTGACTTTGGTTACCAATAAATGACTTTGATCAAACTGTTGAAAATTTAAACTTATTTCCTTATTGCAGAAGTCATGATATGATGTGTTAGCCCCTTGTGGGTTGCAGGGAAGACTTAGACATTACCTTTGATAAGAGTTTAATGTAAACTTGAATGGGAAACCATCTCAGCAGCCAGTTGACCTGTGACACTAGTGCTTTCCAAACCTAGAAAAGTAACAGCAGTACTTACTATAGCACTTGGAATTAAAGGGAAACCAACCAACCACTTTTTACATTGCTTGTCCAACATTTGAGTTTCTTAAGGCTATCTGGTTTGTTACTTTCTAAAGTAGAAGACCCTTATTGGGCAGAATTTTGAGCCAAGTCATGTCCTAGGTGATCTCTCTCAAGTTCAACCTATAGGTAGTCCTTAGTTAGGACTCGTGAGTGCTGGTCCAGTCATTTATGACCAGAATAGTAAGCTTTGACTTTATGTGTTGTCAGTTGCAAAAAGAACCCACTGGAGACAGTCTCGTCCAAGGACATCTGAAGGCTTAGCAGTTAAGAGTATCATGGATTTCTCTCTGGTTAAAATGCCTGTCTAACATGAAAACAAATGCTTATTAAAGCACCTAACAGCGAAATCAGCGTATCAAATATGCAATAAATTTTCTTTTTGGTGTTGCCTTTAAAAGTATAGGTGAATATTTGTCATGTTGCTGTCCTCCTTGCTTAACTATGAGCTCCATCAGAGCAGGGTCTATATCTTTTTCCTTTTATCCGTGACATTAAGTTCTGAGTCTGATACATAATAACAGAGTACTAGTTTCTTAACTTGAGGAATTCTTGGGCCAGGCATGGGCGTGGTGGCTGGTGCCTGTAAGCTTCAGCCTATGAAGCGGCCGGGGCTAGGGATCACGGTTTGCGTCCCGCCTGGGGCCCATAGCGAGACCTAATTCCAAAAAAATAGCTGGGTGTGGTAGCACGCTCCTATAATCCCACCTACCTGGGAAGCTGAGGCTGGGGATTGCTTGAGTCTGTGGTACCACGGGCAACGAGAGCCTGCGGTTACACGGCAAAAATAGTGACACCTAGTCTTAAAAAAAAAAAAAAAAAAAAGAGGAATTCTTAACTCTTCTTCCTGAAAGGATGGGAGGATATGAAGGCTTCCCAGAGAAGGTATTGTTTACCCTGATTCTTAGGGAATGAGTAGAAAAGTGAGTTTTCTGGGTGAATGAAACCTTGAGACAGCATTGCAAGAAGGTACAAAGGCATGAAATGGAAAGATAGGAAGTTTACAGAGTACTCTTAGTAGATTGAAAAGAAACAAACAAAAATCACCCCAAGGGTTGAAGGTGATATGAAGGACTCAGCCAGAGAGCATATCACAAATAAGTTAACCATGACCAGACCGTCTTGCTCAATATGGATGCAAATTTTAGGAGAAAGCATACCCTGTTGACATCAGTTAGGAATGCTGAATTCTGGGAATTGTTATACTGCAGTGACATTATTTACCTCATCATGAAGGTCAGCTGTGTCCCACGCTGTTCAAGGTACTGACAGTATAATCAAACTTAATCTCAAGAAGCTCACAAACTAGTAAGGAGGCAGGTGGGTGAGCTGTATTGTCATCTGATAAGTAAAGTAATACAGATAGGAATAAAATACTGTGTAAACTAGGCAGAAGTAGTGACCTGAAACTGTGGAGTTCTCAAATTAAGTAGTATTTTAGCGAGTTCTTGGTGGGTAAAGACAAAGGAGTTCATGAGACTAAAAGTAAGGACTATTTACCAAACTAATATTTTTGTGGCAGGAAAGACTTGAGAACCCACTTTTTTGCCATATCTGTTGTAGGTGTTTTGATAATAGTTACATTTATTAAAGCAGTTTCTTGAGAAGCTGTGAATCATTAAGCCATAAAAGAATTTTGTGTGAAACTGGGTTAAACAGAGTTTTCTGTAATGCAGGACTTCTCTCTTTTTTGTATATTTTATTGTATTAATCTTTATTGTAATCTTTATTGTATTAATATCCATTGTTAGTTGTGAATCTTCAAAAGGAAGGGGGGTATATTCTATTTAACCAGGGCTTCTCCTTTTTCACCCCCATAGCAGATCTAAACATTTTTGGGAACAGAATTACCTGAGATATAATTCTAAGAATGATGAACTAGAAAAATCTTTTTAACCAAACCAAGAGTTATCAGTGGTAACCAGGCCGGGCATGGTGGCTCATGCCTGTAAGCTTCAGCCTATGAAGCGGCCGGGGCTAGGGATCGTGGTTCGAGTCCCGCCTGGGGCCGTAGCGAGACCTAGTTCCAAAAAAATAGCTGGGCGTGGTGGCACGTGCTGTAATCCCAGCTACCTGGGAAGCTGAGGCTGGGGATTGCTTGAGTCTCTGGTACCCCAGGCAACGAGAGCCTGCGGTTCCACGGGCAAAAATAGCGAGACCTAGTCTCAAAAAAAAAAAAAAAAATCAGTGGTCACCACTGTTCATAATCCTATAATCTGTAAGAAAAAAAATGAGAGGAAACAGTACATTCCAGCCAAGTTCTTAGCATCTTTGTCCATAAATCCCAAACTTAAAAAAAAACAGTGTGATGTGATTGTTACAAGTAAGCCCCCTTGAAAAGGATGACTTATTCCTGTTTTGAAATTCTATAAGGTGATTGAAGACATGCTGGGTGCTGCAGAGCCAGAGCAGGAGTCAGTGCTGGTGACGGAGGCACATGTCGTCTTTAAAGGAGGATGCCATTTTTTATGCATTCATTTTAGGCTGCATTAGATAAACATTTGCCAGTTAGGTAATCTATCTAGGAGCCTACTAAAAACCCACATCCCCTTTCAGATTCTGGAATTTTGGGGGTTCTCTGCCAACATTCTCTTCTCAATAAATCCTGAATAGTGTTAGGGATTGAGACTTTGTACTCTATCATTTCACTTTAGAAATCTGTAAAATTATGTCATTAGTTCCTAAGGTATTTTTAAAACTAAAGAGGCAGTGATTGTGTTTTTGATAACTCACTGAATTGGAAGGTCTAAGTTGGAAGCTTGTTTCTGCCTGTTGGCTATTTGGGTAACCTTAGGCACTTCTGTTGTTCATTTGTTTCCTCCTTTTTCATTTTTAAAATTATATACTTGTATTACCTTTCCCAGGTAAATTATTACCTTTCATTCGGTCAATGAATGAAATGTGTTAAGAGAAGGAAGAGAGAAAAAAGGATCTGACAGGCTGTTCATCTTTTGGTATGAGGTAAATACTCAACAACAGTGGCCGTGATTGGAAAGTGTTGGCAGCCTTTTTATTTCTCTTATTCTGTTCTACATATTTTAAAAATACGTCAAGAACGATAAACCTACTTAAAACAGCAATTCCAGACAGCATTGTCTTAAAAGTTACTTTCTCTTACTTGTGGTATTTTTTATATTATACATATTGTTTTTCATTGTCACTACACTGTTCTTATTTCTTAACTTAACCGAGTATGTTCTGTGTTGCTATGGGAGGACCTTTTTTTTTAATCTGATTTTCATTTTCCCACCAGACTTTTGTGGTTTTTTATTTTAGTTTATTTTTTTAGCTTTATTTTTTTCACGTGTGTGTGTGTGTGTGTGTATAACATCATTGTCTACCCCAGTTTACCCACTCGAGTTATTTGTATGATGATTTAATTTACCTACCCAAAACATTTTGGTTTTTGCATATAAACTTTTTTATGCATGTAAAGATTTTTTTTTAATTACAAAAGCATTGGTTTATCACACTGTATGTGATTCAAAAATGTGACTCACACCTCCTCAGATGCATGTAACACACCACATCCACCAACAAGGCACCCTCACACCCTCAGCCCTCCACCATGTTCCTTTTTTTTTTTTTTTTTTGAGACTTGGTCTCGCTATTTTTGCCCGTGGAACCGCAGGCTCTCGTTGCCCAGGGTACCACGGACTCAAGCAATCCCCAGCCTCAACTTCCCAGGTAGCTGGGATTACAGGCGTGCATCACCACACCCAGCTATTTTTTTGGAACTAGGTCTCGCTACAGGCCCCAGGTGAGACTTGAACCGCGATTGCTAGCCCTGGCCGCTTCATAGGCTGAAGTTTTCAGGCCCGAGCCACCGTGCCCAGCCTACACCATGTTCCATTTTGCTTGACTTGAGGACATATGGTGAATGTTAACTTTTCAAATTAATCTCAACATTCAGCTAAATGCCAATGAAACATCCAAAAAGAACTTGTGGAAACTTGACAGTGATTTTATTTTCAGGTGGATGAATGTAATTGTATAAGAATAGTTTGTTGTTTTTTTTTTAGAATAAGAAATTACAATCTGCAAGTAAGGATTATTCAATTATTTTGCTTCTTATGTTCTTGACTAATTTTCTTGGGTGGTGGTGTTGAGTGTTCCATAGAGATCATGAGAATGAACCTTTCTAATCTTTTCCTGATCTTTAATGGGAATGCATAAAGATATGAGACAAAGAGAGACTTTTATGAGTACACTGATAGTTTAAAGAGGCTTGATTAATTTCTTCTTTAAGTGAGTATTGAAAAATGGATATTGAATTGTCTTCATATTTCTGGCAACAGTTGACAGGTACTCATGTAGTTTTTTTTTTTTTTTTTTTTTGGTTTTGTTTTTTAACCTCTTTTACCTGTTCATTTGCTCTCCATCTTTATCTTCCTTAATTTTAAACCATCTTGCTTTCCCAGACTAAACCCTATTTGATTAAGGTGGTTTTGTTTTCTTTTTAAATGATTTGGCTGATTTCATTTGCTTCTTCATGTTTTTAGTATGAGATTTGGTCTGTGATTTTTTTGTACAATTTTTGTTCTATCTAATGTGTTGTACTCCTGTACACCTATAATTAGAGAGCTTTCTTCCATGTGTGTGTACGTGCATGCAAGTGCTCTGTATATAGTTGCATGAGAATTACCAGCTTTTTGAAAGTAGGTATTCTAGGCCCCCATGCTGTTCTTGCCCATTCTTTAAAATTTGGTCATCTCAAGCCAAGTGAAGTTTCAGCAGAGTGACTTTTATGTAAACAGGAGCAGAACATAATGTAATTATCTGATGAGACTCTATTTTTGATAGTAGTGCTTTTGTTGTCTTTTCATTACCTAGGCTGGTGCTAGGTACCGTAGTCACAGTCTGAGAATTTATAGGACCTTTGTTTTAATACTCAATAGAGAGTTCTATGGCTCTGCAGATGGTTTTGTTTAGCTCTGCAACTTTGCATATAATATGCAATATACCTGCCAGGGCTCTGATTTATTCCCATGGGAAGCAAGAAGAAATAGCAAAAATTTCCGAGGTAGAAACTTGAAAAATGGGCTACTGTGATTTTATTCTATTTACTTGGAGGTATAAAGGTGACAAAATATAACTTAACTTCCTGTTGATTGTGATTCTAAGACACAGCAGATCATTCCACTTTTCTTCTCTGGTCAGTTTGATATATTCAGATCTAATTGATGTTATGTTGTGGAACCCTTCAAGTTTCTGAGGCTCACCTTATGAAGATGCTTTTACAGAACTTTAGATGTAAGAGTAAGTAAGCCATATATGATCATGGAACTGTTAAGCGTCGTCTTCAGACTAAATCCCTCTTTGTAGCTTGTTTTCTTATTTAACTCATAAAACTCATTGGATTGAGGCTGGCAATTGTGTGGTTATATTTTTAAATTTGATCTCCTTGCTTTATATCAAGATAGAGTATATTGTCTTACCCCTCACTTTAGACCTACAGAAAGAAACACAGTTTTCTACTTGCAATACAACACTGGTTCTCAAACATGAGTGACCTTCAAAGTCACCTCAAAAGTTTATTAAAGCAAAAAATTCAGATGGGCCCCACCTTGAGTTTCTGATTCAGCAGGTCTGAAGGGGGACCTGAAAATTTGCATTTCTAGTTGATTCTCAGGTAACTGATGCTGCTGGGTCAGGACTGTATTAACTTTTAATTCTAGAATTCTGGTCTAGAATTTGAAGCTGAAATTGGTCTGGGTTATAAGAAGTACGTAGGTTACGGAGCAAACCATGAATGACTAAATCCTCTGCTGCTAGCATAGGTTGAGTTCAGGTCATTAACAATACGCAGTGGTATGACATCATACCTCTTTGAGGACTGAAAGTCCTAAACAAATATCTAATGAGAAATACCGTTTCATTTACAAGGCAAAAGGACAGGAGATTCTGAGGACAGAGGGCATAGTAGTTACTCCATGAGAATAAGGTTCATTTGTATGTCCTTTTTGTCTTCTATTACTTACTATTTAACTTACTATAGAAGAGTTCAGTAATTATTTTCTAACCAGGAAAGAACATTGAGTGCTTATTAAGTTGAAAGTTTTCTGTGTTGTAAAAGGTGTTTATGCTTAAGATTTTTTTTTTTAAATAACAGCGATGATAAGAGAAATTTTTCCCCCCAAAATTACATATTTGGAATTCTCTTACTGAGAGCACAGACACTAAGCATCCTGTATTTTTCATTTATTTTCATGATTTGTCATTGAATTATTGGAGGTAATACTAGTAATTCTTGTAATCCTCCAGAAGGTGAAAAATGAACGCCAGTATCATAGACCAAGCACAGCAGGTGGGTGTAAAGACATAGCAATGAAGGAATACACACACACCTGCACGCACGCACGCACGCGCGCACATGCACACTTACTTCTGTTTGTTTGTTTATTTAAGCTAAAGACAATAAAAAATGCCTGTCCTAAACTCAGGCATTTTTTAGAACCTTCAAGTTAGAGAGAAAGTCTGGAAGCCACACCTTTTCATAGAGTTCTGTTTCAACAAGTTTTTCTTGCTTGTCTACTACCTAATTTCTCTTGTTCTACTGCAAACAGCCTTAGCAGTCAAGTTGACCAGCTGGTCCAGTGTTGTTGGAGGAATAACTGGTATGACAAAACATGGGTTGAATAGACTCCCCACTTGGAAACATTCCCTCCCCTTGCATTTGTTCTCGTATCTTACCCTTTTATTTTTTTA
>PVHY01023995.1:0-20225 GCA_004024945.1 Uropsilus gracilis
AGGGGGTGGCTGCCGGGCAAGTGGCCTCCTGGAGCCTGTGGGACTCTGGGGCTCGCGCTTGGCCCCGTTTGGATCCTGGGAGGCACCTCTGTGACCTGCCTTGACACAGAGAGCCTGGTCGGGAGAGCTGAGGCTACCAGGACCACCCCCTTGTGTCTACCCTAATTTTCCCTCTGACACCACAGTAGTCTAGGGTTCTGTGGAGGGGAGGGAGGAGCATGGAAGTTCTCTCTGGCCTGGGGTGGGGGTGGGGTAGTGAGAGCAGAACCTGTTTTAAAGAAATAAAGGTCCAGGACGGTGGCTTACAGAGCAAAAGGGACATGCCTGGATGGCCCGGCTGGCGCGCCTGCTCAGGCAGGTGCTAGCTGACTGTGGGGTCCCGGGCAGAGGGAAGCGTAGCAGGATGAACCCCAAAGTAACAAGCTCCCCTCAAGTTCCTGCCTGTGCTTTTCTCTTGACTTCTCCTTACCCTTCTTCTCAGCCTCTTTTGGCCAGTAGTTATAGATTTGGATGAGATTATATGAGAGGACAGCCCTTAGCCTGTTAATAAGCAGGGAAACGGACCAGGCATGGTGGCGCATGCCTGTAAGCAGCAGCCTAGGAAGCCATGGCTGGGACCAGGAATCCAGGTTTGAGTCCCACCAGGGGCATGTAGCAAGACCTAGTTTCATAAAAAATAGCTGGGCATGGTAGTGTGCACCTGTAATCCCAGCTACCTGGGAAGCTGAGGTTGGGGATTGCTTGAGTCCGTGGTACCCTGGGCAACATGAGCCTGTGGTTCCACGGGCAAAAATAGCGAGACCTCGTCTCAAAAAAAAAAAAAAAATGCAGGGAAAGCACACCAAAAAACTATCCCCTATCCTCCCAAATTTCACTTTTGGAAACAAGTTAATTGCTACAATATTGATTTACACCAAATGTAGGTATATGTGTGATTTTTGCATAACTTTAACAAAACAATAAGGAAAAGCAATTTAAACATATACATTGACTTATCAAATGCAACAAAATAGTGAAGTTGTATTATATTAACCTTAGACACTATTACATTAATCTGGGTGCACATTACAAAAATCCTTAAATAACTATAACTTTTTTTTTGAGACTAGGTCTCACTATGTTGCCCAGGGTAGTCTCAAACCCGCAGACTCAAATGACTCCTAGTCTCGGCCTCCCGAGTAGCTGGGATTACAGGCGTGCACCACCATGCCTGGATATTTTTTTAGAAACGAGCTCTTGCTATGTTGTCCGGAATAGTCTTGAACCCTCAGACTCAAGTGATTTCTAGTCTCAGCCTCCTGAGTAGCTGGGATTATAGGTGTATGCCATAGTGCCCGGCTAAAATAACCATAACTTAAACAAGCTAAAACTTTTTCCTCCCACTTAAAAAAACTTGGAGGTAGGCCTCCCAGAGCTGGCATGGGTTCCATATTTAAGGTTACCTCATGATCCAAAATGACTGCAGGAGTTCCAGCCATCACATGTGAAATCCAATTATTGAGAAATAGGTGAGGAACACAAAAACACTCACTTTCCTGATGTGTCAACTCCTTTAAAGAGGTCTTGTAAGAAATTCCCCTCAATATTATAAAGTTCTGCCTCCCCTCCTACCCCCTTCTAACTAACAGTGAAGGTGGGGAAATGCAGTGTTTTAGCTATTGGGCACATTGCTGCATAATAAAATAGGTTCTGTTTTTAAGAATAATTTTGTAGGCAGCCACCCAGTCTCTGACTCAGAAGCAGGGCTTCAGATAGTGCCATCTGTACTGCACTGGGTGGGAGCCAGGAGGGAGGAGCTAGAGGGAGAGACCAGCTAGACGGATCTGACTTGCAGTTCCAGATGTTTTCACTGAAGTGAATTCGGGACTGAAGACTGAATAGGGGATATGTATCATGTAGCCAACTTCCTTTGAAAACTGCTTTTTCAGCCTAGTTTCCAGATCTTTCTCAATACTGCAGCTTCTCAAATTTCTTATTGCTGTTACCACCAAACTCTGACCTACCTGCTTTGCTTACATCTGCTTACACCCACCCCTCCTGCCTCCAGCCAACCGGCATAACAAGATCAAGGCTGAGGCACAGAACACTTTGTAGAAGGGTACAAAGGAAACACCTTATTTCCTTCTACTTTGATATCTTCTGTTCCTGATCAAGATCATCAGAAAGACAGATATTCCAGGATAGTCTGACAGAGAAAGTGACTTCCCCAAGGCTGGAGGCTGTCTGTTTATCTTTGTGTCTCCAGGTTTGAGTACAGGTATTTAGTGGACACACAAGGAGTGAATTAAAAAGACATGTGAGAACACCCTCATGTTCATCTAGGCCATCGTGACTGCAAACAACTAATGGTATTTGGAGACTTGGGTCCAAGGAGCTGGGCGAGGGAAAGTGAGGAAGAACGAACGAGAGAGAGATTGAACTTAGCTAAAGAGGTTGGGTCTGAAAGTAAGCATGAAACATTTAGTAAGTTTATTAAGTCTTAGAAAGCTCTTATACAGTGTAAAAGAATGGCTTGTAACTTGTTAAACAAGGGGAGGAAGAAGTAGCTTAGGAAAAATTAGATTAGGCAAAACACTCATTTTTGTGGCATATATGGTGGTGGGCATTTATTTATTTATTTAAATTATTTATTTATTTTAGAGACTAGATCTCGCTATGTTGCCCAGGGTTGTCTCGAACCTGTGGATTCAAGCGATCCCTAGCCTCAGCCTCCCAGGTAGCTGGGATAACAGGTGCGTGCCACTACGCCCAGCTAGGGATTTATTTATTAATTTATTGTTATGTCTTAGGGAATGTTTCTAAGGGTTAATATTGGAGGAATGGGGACACGACTCCCTGGGGTCGGGACTATGTCTTCCGTTTTTAGTTTTTTGAAGCCAGACAAGATAGCGAATGATGTTTTCTTCATTCACAGCATGAGCCCTGGTCGGTTATTGTGGTTCCGAACACTTGGGTGCCAAAGAGTAGACTGGGCCATACGGAGTGGGGCAGGCACCCAGGAAAGCTGAAAAGAATCAGGGATGGAAAATAGGAGACAGGGTAGAAAGAACCCCTTTTTCCAATGTTACCTGCCTCAGATGACTCGAATTTCCCGTCACTTTCTCTTCCTCCCTCTGTTGTCCTAATTCTCTATTTTTGGTTCTTCAGGAAGGCCAGCTCCCCCCTCTCACCCCAGAAGATGACTTGGCAGTGGCCCAGTTGATGCAGAAACTACAGAGGTGTTTGTCATTTCCCCTCAACACTGTCAGGGGAGTAGTGGTGTCTGTCTGTCACACGCACAGGTTATTACTGGCATGGTTTTAGGAGTTTTTTGCATTTTTATCAAAGGATGTCCTTGTCCTTAGAGAAGTTACTATCTTGGGGGGTGGGGCGAATGGTCAACTATAGAAAAATATAATACATGATAAGAAAGGAAAAAGTGTGGGTGAAGACTTAGTCTTGGGGGGTAGAGGGGCTTTCCAGAAGCGGAAAGACCTAAGATCTAAAAGGTATGAGTGAAAGAAAACCCCAAACAATGCTGTGTCTACGAGGTGGATTATTTCCCTCTGTGGTGACAGTCCAGAGGGGGGCATCCAGCACTGCCATCTGCTCCAAAGTTTCAGGGCTTAGATTCCTTCAGCTTTGCTGTCCCATGAGGTGTCATCTCCATTTCCATGGTGACCTTGTGGGTCCAGAGAACTGCTCCTGCTCCAGCCATCACACCCACATCCCACGTCCCAACACAGTACCAGAGAGTGAGTGATTATTGAATATAAACTCCTTTGATATAGATATCAGTAGTGTTTTCTCATTTTTTACCCCCCCAAATAACATGCGTGAGAGTCAAAACTGTTAAAGCACAAAAAGAGGGATGACAAAGTGTTACGGTCACCTGTCTTAGCCCTCCCGGGCCTTTAGAAACAGTTCTGATCCTGCCTTCTGGGAGCTCTCCTTATTGCCAGCCACTCTCACATGTTCCAAGTGACATTTTTGCAGACCAACCAATGCATGCCTCCAAAGGGGCCATGGGGACAGAGGGTCAGCAGCTGAGGTTGCTTTCCTTACTGACCCCTTCTGCATTATTAAGGACCGTCCCGCTGACTGGAGAAGGGGGGGGGGTCACCTGATTCAGTGTCATTCACCCATAGTCCCCTGGCAGAATGGGAGCTGGTGAGAAAGGGCAAGTCCTATGAGTGGGGCAGTGGAGACTCTCAGTCAACCGGATTTTTTTGCTCAGACTGAAATAAGACTTTCGAGATTCTTCTGAAATGAAACGATGCTAACAGAAAAGACGAAGAGGATGA
This sequence comes from Uropsilus gracilis, assembly GCA_004024945.1. Lineage (NCBI taxonomy): Eukaryota > Metazoa > Chordata > Mammalia > Eulipotyphla > Talpidae > Uropsilus > Uropsilus gracilis. The sequence continues at coordinate 4,284 of PVHY01023995.1, forward strand.
GGTTCGAAACCCCTCTTTCTAGGCTCACCGCTCCCCAGGAATTCATGGTGTGTGACCTCATGACTCCCATCTTGCAGAAGCTAGATTAAACCTTGTCACCGGTGGGAGTGACAGAAACGGTCCTAATGCAACATCTGCTAAGGCTTTGAAGTTTAGACCATGGACTTCCTTGGTCTAAGAAGTTCTCCTTTGGGGGCTACGTTTTTACAAAACTACAGTTACAGCATGGCTGCTGCTGAGAGGCAGAGCGGGGAGTGGGATCACCGGCAGCCCGGTTATTCGGCACAAGCTGGAGAGAGCGCAGGCATGGGACTCGAGCTCCGGGGCAGTGGACCACACCGAGGCAGTTCTGGGCTTCCGGCCCCACCCGAACCGAGTGGACCAGGCGGTAGTCATGGCCTTGGGAGTCAGGCCAGGTCTCAGGGAACAGCTCAGAGTTGCTCTGAGGAGCCCGCCCTTTCAGTTCGGGTCTGACCGCCACTGGCGTAGGCCAGGGGACGCTCAGGACCGCGGTCACTCCAGTAGGAGCCAAAAGAAGTCACACGAGTAGGCGTCCGGGGGGTATGGGGTCCCCGCAGCCCGAGCTCAGGCCACCGAGAGCATTCCGTAGGGTCCGGGATCCGACTCGCTGCCCCTTGGGCCTCTTCTGGGTCACTGGAGCCGCCAGCCCCAGCCAAGCCTAAAAACTGGTTCCCAGGGAGAAACGCCGGGCAGGCTGCGCACGCGCACTGGTCTCCGCCCGTGGGCGGGGCCTCGCCTGGGGGCGGGGCCTAGGGTCGCGAGGGCGGGGCCGGGGAGCCCGGTTCGGGCGGGGTCTCGTGACTTGCCCGGGGGTGTGGCTCTGGGGGGGGCCGTGTGGTGCGCGTGTTGGGGGACGACGTCTTGGTGACCCAGGGACCCGCTCGGCGCCTTCCACGGCAGCAGGACCAGCGGCGTGGGCCCGACTTGCAGCACCCGGACGTTGGAGGGGTGTCACATCCGGCGGGAGGGGGCGGGCCTCGTGGACCCCGGAAGTGTGGCGCCGGCAGTCCGCGGCGGCGGCGGCGGCGGCCCGGGCAGGTGAGCGGGGCCCGGGGGACGAGGACGGCGACAGCGGTGGCGCTGGCCGTGGCTGCCGGCGCGCCCCCGCCTGCCCTCCTCCCGGCAGAGGCCGGTGATTGGGTGCCAGGGGCGCGTGACTCGCGCCGAGGGCTGGCGCCCCTGCCCCTCGCGCCGGGAGGGAGGGGGTGGAGGGGCGGGCGTGGTCGGCAGCCCCCGCAGGGCGCGCCTCCAGCCCCGCCTCCCCACCGCCCCCCACCGCCCTCCACCCCCAGCGGGAGCGTCTCGCGGGTCACGCTTCTGACGACCTGAAGCCAGTTTGCCCGTTGTCCAGATGGAGAGACAGCCCCAGATGGGGGCTGGCTTGCCAGCGGGTGCAGGCGCGGCTAGTGGCCCCGTGGGCTCGCAGGGTCTCTGGTCTTTGATTCCCTGGCCTGTGTCCTTTCCTCGGGGTGCTGAGACGATGGGGGCGTTTAGCTGTGTTCTGTTCTCTTTTATTCTGGAGCTGGACTCAACCCTCCAGCATCGCTAACCAACCCTTACCCACCTGGACCAGCTGGGTACAGAGGGCAGTGGAGTGTGTGTGTGTCTCCGGCGTGTGACTGGTTCCTCCTGGGCTCCGAGGACAGTGGCACATCTGTGTGTGTATGTTGCGTGTACGTATCTAGCCTGAGCCTGGCTCCTCATTACCTCCCACCCCTGCCTGCTTGTGTTCCCACTTTATGATCGGAAAGCAGTGACCTGGGGCTATGTGGTGACTTGCTGGCAGGATTTCTGACTATATACTTAGGTTGTGGTCCCTGCGCCCAAGTCAGTCCTTTCTCAGCTTCTGTTCACCCAGGGACGTCTACCTGGAGCTCTGTACACTTCCCGGACTCACTGTCCTTCCCTTCAGCGGTATCCCAGTTACCATCTAGCTGACTCAGGCCTTTTCCACTCCCTTCCCTGGCTCCCTGCTTTTACCCAGGACTCCCATTTCCTACTGGTACACCCAGGATGCTGCCACTCTCAGTTGGGTGACTTTGCCCTCGGGCTGGAGGTGGTGGTGACAGGAGCATCTGGGAAGGAATAGCTTGCCCTGCCTGTTGTAAGCTGCAGCCCTGCACAGCCTGGGCTCTGTTCTGGGTGGGGGTGAGGACTTGGGGTGCCCGCTGGATGCTTTATTCTTGGCCATCGTGGTTCCCACAGCAGCTTTGCCCTTGCCTATCTCAGAACCCTGGCTCCGTGCCTGTGTAGTTTCCATTCGGAGGAAACTTGCCATCTGTAGCTGTTTTGTTAGGTCACAACAACTCTGATTTCTCCCTTGGCTGCTGTGGGCTGCTGGCACTGTTCTAGGGGCTTTGTGAACATTCTGATTTCTGAGGACACTGCAAGGTGGGTGGGGACCCTGTTTTCCATGGTGAGGTGAGTCACAGAGAAGTTAAGTAACTTGACTGGGTTCACATAGCCAGTAGGTAGCCATGCTGGGATTTTTAACTGCCAGTCTCATTTGAAGGCTAATGAACTTGCCTGATCTATGGTACGTGGTAAAAATAGAGACTGCCTTCTAATTCCTGGGGATTCTCACTTAGATCTGGCTGGTGGGGACCCAGGAATCAGCATTTTTAACAAGTAGAGAGGTACGGCCAGTTTGGAAGTGTTGCCTTAAGCAGTTTGTAGATGTGCTGAGTGTGGAAGTGAGAGGTATTTCTAGAGACTCATTTGCTTATTACTGTACAGTTTGCTAATATGCTCTCAGCCTCTTGTTACCGGGGATGACCGGCCATATGAATCATCTCCGTACACTGTTGACCTGTAGGTTAGGGGTTTTCCGGGCTAACAGCAGCAGGTCATTTTAAGACCTCCTTTTAATCCGACTGGATCTCTGGGAAATTCTGAGCACTTCTGCCCCTCCTGAGGCTGGAGTTTTGGGACAGTGCTGGTCTGCTGCCCTGTGGTGGAGACATCGTAATGGCGGTGGTCTCTGGAGTCTCAGGAGCTTCCAAGGCATGTTGACTGAGCGGGTGATCCTCCCCCCCCACCTTCCGCCCCCACTGCCTGTCCCTCCCCTTTATTTGCTTTCGTGGGTTTGTGGGAAAGTCTTGAGCATATACAAACAGGTTTGTCATGGTCTAGCTGGCACTTGGGGGCCCCTGGGGCTTGGGCCGGGCCAGCGAAGAGAGGAAAGACTCCACCAAGAACTTCAAACAGATCTTCCAGGTCAGGTATGCCTAGCACTGAAGGCCTGCGAGTGCTGTGGACCCTCCGCTGCTTTCTGTGCTGCCTCCTCGGCAGCTGATGGGCTGTCCCGGCAAAGCCAGCAGGATGCTGTCGCCTCACTTCCTTCTGACGAGATTGGGCGCGTTCAGGGTGGTATGGCCGTGCCTCACTTCCTTCTGTCCAGTAAACATGGAGCTGTGATTTAATTCCGCTGCAAACAGAGGGTGTCTTTTGTGAGCGTTGACTGTTCTGGTTTCCTGAGACTTGTCGGGTGGCCCAGGACCTGGTCTGCCTTGCTAAGTGTCCGGGTTGCCCCTGAGAGGAGGTCAGCTACTTCCAGCTGTGCTGAGTGAGTCTCTGGGGACCTTTCTGCTTCTCTCTCTGCTTAACTTGTCAGTTATAGCAAGGCGGGCATTGAGGCTTCTGGTGGTCATGGTGGGGTTTGTGCTTTCTTCTTGGGGTTTTATCAGTTCACTTCAAGTGCTGTTCTAAGTACGAAACATTTTGGTATGTTAGGTTCCTTGGATGAATCGACCTCTTTTATCAGTTGCTCTTTTATCATTAAAAAGGATCCCTCTAATCCCTAGAAATATTCTTTGCTCTGATATCTATTTCTTTTGTTAATATCACCAGTTCAGCTCTTAAAAAGAAAAGAGTGTTTGTGGGTTGATATCCAGACTATCTTGTACCACTCAATGGCAAACAACCTGATTAAAATAGGCAAAGGACTTGAATAGACTTTTCTCCTAAGAAAATATACAAATAGCCAATAAACTTGTGGAGTTTTCAGGGAAAGGATCAAAATCAAAAGGACAGTGACACCCATTTCATGCCCATGAGGGTGGCTGTTATCAAAAACCCAGCATCGTGGACTAGAATGTGGAGAAATCAGAACCTGTATTTATTGCTAGCAGGGATGTGAAATACGTAGCAGCCATTGTGGGAATAATTATGGCAGTTCCTCCAGAAAAATTACACCTAAAGTTACCATATGGTATGTCCACCAACTGCCACTATATGTGTATTTACCCAGAAGAAGAGTTAGCAGGAACTCAGATGTCCACCCTTATTCACAGCAGCATTAACTCATAATAGCCAGCAGATAGAAGTGAGCCAAGGGGCCATTGGTAGGTGAACAGGTAAACAAAACAAAACATGGTAGCTGTGTGCAGTGGAATAGTATTCAGCTTTCAAAAAGGGTATTTCGCCACCTGCTGCAACATGGGTGAGAACTGGAGAAATTGTGCTGAGCAAAACAAGCCAGTCACACGGGGCAGTTATTGCATGATTCCGCTTACCTAAGCTTCCTGCAGCAGTTTAGTTCCTAGAGACAGAAGAATGGGAAAGAGGATGGGGGAGTGTTCCGTGGGAACCGTGTTTCAGTTTGGGGTGATGGCACTGGAGTTCTGGAGGTGGACGGTGGTGATGGTCTGATGACCGTGTGACATCACAAAACCATACACTTAAAAATGGTTCAGATGGAAAAATGGACTGGGGTTCAGGTGGAGCAGGGCCTGGGCTGCGCCTGGAAACACGCTGATTCCCGCAGTCTGTGCTTGATGGTCCTGGTGGAGCCCGTGGGAGGGTGGTACTGCTGCCCAGGGGCGCTGGCTTTGGAGGACATCTAACTGGAGAAGGTGTGAGAAGTAGGTTTCTAGGCAGCAGGACTGGCAGGAGCAAAGGCCGGCTGGGCTGGGCGCTGCTGGAGGCCAGGTCCCCGTCTCCCTGCCCTTTCTCTAGCCAGACAAGACCTGCTTCTGTAGCCGGAAAAGACATACTGGACGTATGCCTTTTGTTTCAGGAATAGAAGGTAGAACAGAAAGCAGGGCTATGGGGGGGAGCCACCAGGGATCGTGGAGTGAGAAGTAGCTGGAAAGGGAAGCGTGGGGTCAGCTGACATGGACCTTGCAGTAAGCCAAGCAGCATAGGCTTTTGAATGTAATACCAAAGTACTGGGGAGCCATGGACAGTCTTATCGGGGGGTGGGCTCGACTGACTGCTCTGTAGTAATGGGAGAGGGCTGAGAAGCAGGCCAGCTGCCCTGAAGAGGCCAGCTCAGTGGGTTGGACACCTCATGCAAGGATGGCAGCTGGGAGCCCAGCACGGCCAGTAGCCACCTTGTACCCACTTGATGCTGCCCTTTGTGGGTTCCTCCTGAGGTAAGAGTGGACATGATGAGACGCTGGTCTAGCTCCTTCTATTCTGTGGCCACCGTGTAACCCTCAGTGTGCCTGCCTGCCTGTGCCAGACCCAGGAGCTCAGCCGTTCAGGTTTCTTCCTGGCAGGGGCAAATCTGCAGCTGCCCCCTTCTTTTTTTTTAATTTAAGATATTACCTTTATTAAATAGTTACACTACGATTTTTATACACCATTGACAGCAAGACTATTTTGTCTAAAGGCAGCAGTACTCATTTCTCTTACAATGTTAAGTATCAGTTTAGTTCCTCAAAATAAATAGGGTAGATTTGTTTTAAAAGATGCTTTATTTTATTTATTTATTTATTTATTTATTTATTTATTTATTTATTTATTTATTTATTTATTTGTTTGTTTGTTTGTTTGTTTGTTTATCTATCTATTTGTCTATTTATTTATTTATTTATTTTTTGAGACTAGGTCTCACTATTTTTGCCTGTGGAACCACAGGCTCATGTTGCCCGGGGTACCACGGACTCAAGCAGTCCCCAGCCTCAGCTCCCCAGGTAGCTGGGATTACAGGTGCATACCACCACGTCCAGCTCTTTTTTGGGACTAGGTCTCGCTGTATTTCTCCAAGCAGTACTCAAACCGCGATCCCTAGCCCCAGCCGCTTCATAGGCTGAAGCTTACAGGCACAAGCCACCGTGGCCGGCTCTGAGCTACTTTCTAAATAACCTGTTTGTTGACCGACGCTGTGGGCTATCGGCCTGACTTCTACTCAGCACCGGAGCTGGGCCACTGGGTCACCAGCGCTGCCCCTGGAGGAGACATTCTCTCCCCTCCATGCCTGTGCAGGGAGGCCTTGGGTGGCAGCAGGGAGTGGACGATGTGTGGGCTCAGCCTCGGTGGTAAAGGGCAGGGTGGTAGACTGAGGCTGGCCCAAGAGCCATGCATGGGGCATGGGCCCATGTCTCTTGTCCTTAGAAAAGTTGTGCAGGAGAAACTGAGGCATGGAGGGGTGAGGTAACCTGCCCGAACTCTCAGCGAGTGGGTGATCAGATGGAGGTATTCAGCGGAGCATTTGGGGTTAGGGCAGTGCTTAGGTGGACGTGATAATGGCCTTCGGCCCGTGCTGGGGTAAGGTCCATTCTAGGTCCATTCTCGCAGAGGCTGGACATGCTGCAGTTTGTGGGCCATTGTTCAGATGCTTTGGCGCCTGCTTCAGAAAGCTCCTCTCCCCCCCACCTTTGCTTCCCAGGGGCCTGCCCTCTGAGGGTCCTGACAGGTTGCCAGGCAGCCACAGCTGCAGGAAGGGGTGTGTCCGAGGCGGGCCTGCTGGGTGGTTTTTCTAGTCCTTCCAGAGAGCGCTCTGTCCCCAGGAAATCCAACAGACACCGGTACCAGTGGTATAAGTTACTGAGAGACTGGGGAGGACTAAGGCACGGGCCCAGGGTCATGTAGCCATCGGAGGGCCAGGCTGGGGTGTGAACCCAGGACTCAAGTACCCCGAACTCTTTCCAGCTACCCTTCATGCTGTCTTGACTAAGACAGCTTTGGGGTTCTACCCAGCCCCCACCTTTTCTTGGAATGACACTTGAACAAGTCTGCTTTCTTGGGCTCCCCCTACAGCCTCTCGGGTGCGGGAAGGCCTGTCCGCTGGGTGCTGGTCATGGACACGAGCGCGGTGGCCTGAGCTGCCCCTCTGCCCCTCTGCTGGAGTCAGGCTGCTGAGCACCTAATAGTGGGGTGCATGGGAGGCCCCACCTGGGAAGAGAAGCCCCGATCAGGCCAATAGCTGTTCCCTCCGGAAGTGGCAGGAAGAGGGGAGAGTTCTTGGCAACCGCAGGTGGTCCTGACATGGTGGGCTACCGGCAGGTGCGGGCAGACCCCCCCCCCCCAGGTTGCTGTGGCTTGGCTTCTCCCATGGGGGGTTGGGGGGGTGGCGGGCGGCTGTGGAGATTCGCCAGCACTCCTTGGCGCTCCTTGTGGCTCAGTTGCTCTTGCGATAGCTGGCAAGTGGGTGCCAGCCACCCTGGGGAGAGGCAGTGGTGGGAACCAGTGCTCTTGCTCACAGGTTGAGCAGGAAAACAGAATCCTGGGCTCAGCCCCAGCCCCCATAGTGCAGTGACAGCTGCCATTTGTCTGCTCCATGTTGGGCCCAGGGGTGTCAGGCCTTGCCCCTAACCACCCCCTCCTCCCGGAGGCAGAGTGATGTTTGTCCGGTGCTCCTGAGTTTGCAGATCCACCTCAGGGCTGTTTGCTCCTCAGACTCACAACCCCCCAGGTGAGGCTGTCACCCTGGCACCCATTTTCCAGATGAGGAGGCCATGCAACCCCTGTGAGCTGTGGCCCCCTTGCAAGCCCAGTGCTTCTGTTTCCAGAGTCTATGCTTTGGTCTCCCCTGCCCATGCATGGGGAGAGATGGGGCCAGGGGCCTGAGAGCTGGCCAGCACCTGCAGCCTCACGCCCACCTGAGCGTGCATGCACATGCATGACTTGTGGGGGCTCTGATGTCCCTGCTTTGGGCAAAGCTCTGCTCTGAGCAGGAGCCACAAGTCACCTGCCATTGCGCTCCCCGCCCTCAGGAGGACAGATCTGAGTTTACCCTTCCCAGCACCCTCCCCAGTTCCAGATGCTGAAGGCCCTGTGGCCCCAGGCCTGGCTGTCTTCCTCTGCGTGGTAATGAAGGCACAGGATGGGCTTGTAAGCAGAGAGCAGCTGAGAGTGCCGATGCTGGGCTGGCTGGGCATCTGGCTGAGCCTGGAAGGCAACCCCTGGGCCTGGTGCTCTGCCCCTGCCCTGTCAGCCTCGTGCCCGGCACTCAGGGGAGTGCCTGGATCACCTGGGCTGGCTCCCTGGCTTATCTGCAGGATTGTCCTCAGGGCATGTCTTGGGGTGCAGTTTGCAGTTGCAAACAGCAGCTCCCCCAGTGTGTCTTGCAGCTTTGAGCGGGCTGCTGCCATGTAAAGATGGGGGGTGTCATTCTAGCTTCTCTCGGAGGCCCACGGGTATGGCAGAGTGGGGTGCCCCCACCCTCAGGGGCTGCAGACACCATTCTTCTGGTGATGGGGGCTTGGGCTCTGACGCACTGACCTCGCAGGGTCTCTGGAGGAGGTGGAAGCCTCAGAGGCAGAACCCGGGGGTCAGAGCAAAGCTGGCTGCTGCTTCTCAGGGCCGTCAGCAGGGAGGCTGTTGTCTCCTCTGTCTGGAGTGTTGCCTCCCCCCCTCCCCCCCAGTCTGCTCTCTGTAGTCACCCCAGCAGCGTGTGGTCACACCTCACCTGTTGCTGTGGAATGCGGGGTGGCTGCCTGCCTCACCAGTCTGAGCAGCTAGACCCCCCCCTCCAGGCCCTACTCTACTGCCCACCCCTGCTCCACAGTGGCCCCCCATGGCCTCACCATGGCTTGTTTTCTCTTAACATGTAGAACCAGCCCGACCTCCTGGAGGGTCGTCATCGGTTTCCCATGTTAAGTCCGTGTCAGGCACATGGTGCAAACTCCGGATGTCCTCGTGCCCTGCCCGTAGGCCCTGCTGCTCTTGGGCTGGACACGGTGTTGCCCTTGGCGTGTGGCAGCTGCTCAGCAGCGATGGATGTGTCTGTGAGGGCCTGGAGGTGTGGGGGAGGCGGGAGGAGGGAGAAACCCTGTTCTTGTGTCCTGTGTGCACAGACATCTCCCTTGGGCTGCTTGGTGTGGACACCGGCTCCAGGCTCACCCTTCCCCTGTTATTACGGACTGCCCCGGACCCTGCTTTCAAGGGGCTTTCTCTTCTAACCCTAATTCCTCCCTCTCCTCCCCAACTCCAGACCCCATGCGCACCCCCCCCCCCCCCCCGAGTAGCCAGCATCTTCCTGGGCACTTTGTTCATTGGAAGGGGGCTATGGTCAGGACCAGGTCCTCCGGAAACCAAAGCCCAGGGACTCCGGGCCCCCCAGGTCACTTCTCAGTAACCTTCCCTTTCCCTCTGCCCCCCACCCTACCCCATCTCTGCCTGGTGGCTTCCCGTTCGCTGCAGCACCTCTGAGACCTGTTTGGGTTTTCTGCCACGTTAGGTGACAAAGGCCCTGCAGGGGCAGCTGCCCAGGTTTTAGGAGCGTCTGCTTTGTGTACTGGGGCGGAAGATAGCCGCGTTTCCCCTTCTGTTCCAGATCATGGGTCCAGAGTGTGCTTCCTGCCCTCACCTCACAGTGGCGCTGTGTCAGCTGTGCTTCGGGGGCTGAGGAGCGGTCAGGAGCTGCCAGGGCCTCAGGGTGCACCGGCTGCCCAGGTCAGGGTGTGGTCAGAGGGTGTGAGTCGCCTCTGTCGGGCAGGTGGGGACCCGGGAGGGCCCGAAGGACAGCGCGCCTGTGTGCGCTTGCAGTCTGTGTCCTTCTGACTATTCTCCTCAGCGCTCCCTGTGAGGCGAGGAGCGGGGGCGGAAGTGCTCAGGAGAGCGGATGTGAGCCTTTCGTGGATCGACCGCCACAGCCAGGACCGCTCTGTGCTGACGGACACCGGTTCAGCCCGCCAGCGACCAGTGTTGTGTGAATGGACCAGTCCTTTGGGCTGTTGCTGTGACTGCGAGTCGCCCTCAGCGATCTCCGTCGGGGTGGCCCAGAAAGCCAAGAAGCCTTACTCCCTTTGGTTGGCCCAGCTCTCCTGAGCTGTGCGAGGCTGGCACAGAGCACAGAGCTGGGCTGTGCAGGGTCTGTGGTCCTGCTTTACTGGGCTCAGGGTGGGGGCTTAGCGTGTCGAGGGACTCCCTCGTCCTTGCTGGTGAGCTTACAGCACTGGGGCAGGGATTCAAAACAGGAAGAGAAAGACTGAAAGAGAAAGGGAACAAGCTGCAAGTGGTCTCCAAAGGGCCAGTTACTAAGTCGCCCAGGATTCGGGAGCAAAGGCACCCGGCAGGGGCGGGGTGGGGGGCAGCCTGGCTCTTGCCTGTAGCGAGTTGGCCAGGTGTGTATTTGAGCTGGCTGTCTCGGAGATGGATGCTCGGTCGAAGCTTAAGTCAGCGGGGCGGAGCGTGAAGCCACCTGCTGGCTTCCCACTGCCCGGAGCCTGGCCTGTCCTGTCCTCCCATTCTTTCTGGGCTTCATTTCAGGTGTAACCAGGCAGTCCCGTGTGCACTGCCTTTGCTGGGATGATGGTGTGACTTAACGGAGTGTGTGAAAGGATTTGATTGCAGAAGGAACTGTGTGACCCTTGGGTGGCTCACCTGTTTGACAGGTGACAAAGTGGAGTCCCTGGAGGACCATCTTTGGCACAGTTGAGTGGTGTCATGAGTACCCTTCTTTCTGGAAGAAGTAGGGTCACATGGCCCTTCCAGTGCCAGCCTGAGAGGAGGCACTGCTGGAAGGAGCAGGGCCTGGGGGCTGGGCTCCCAGGTCTGGTGACCCCTCTTTACCACTCCGCCTTCCTTTCTCAGCCTGTGAATGAGCATAGTGCAACTGAGCGGGGTTCCTGAGAGCATTAAGGCTCTAAAACCCACCAAGGGCTCCGGGACGCTCATCATCTGCTAGAACCGGTGACCTGCCCAGATAGGGGAACCTGCGCAGAGCGGGTGGAGCTGGACAGAAAGCTGCACAGCCCACCTGCGCCTGCAGTTACGTGCAGTGGGAAAGGTGCTGTGTGCAAGGGGGTTGTGTTTCTGATGCCACGAAGCATCAGCAGAGGTCGGGAGGCTGCGGGGTTGACCTCTCTCTCAGGTGGGGATGTTCCATGCCTGGAGTTCTGAGGCATCTAAGGTGCACGCAGCCTCCCTGGCCTGTGACGAGAAGGCACGGATGCAGAGGAGAGGCTTCCCAACCACCGCGCGAGCAAGCCCTCTTCTGATTCGGGGGTGAACACCCTTCCCAGCCAGAGAGTGGCCCGTCCACAGACAGCTGGGCCAGTACTCCTCCAGGTCTCAGTCTTCTGCTTCTAGAAGGCCTTGGTGTCTGTCTGTGTAGCCTTTGAGGGAGGCTGGGGACCCTCTGTGCCTGAGAGCACCCCACTGGTAACAGGACAGCTGGCTCTGGGCTCCTCACACAGGATGGAGTCCCGTTCCCCAGCTGGGGAATCATGTTCTGGGGCCTGGTGCCAGGGAGGGGGCGTCTAATTAGGGGAGCCGGGCATGCCTTCCACTGCCAACTTGGGGTGAATGCGCGCTGATTGAAAGAGAGCCTGATGGTGTGATACCTGGGACCTGCCGGTGGGTGGGCTTGGGGGGGGGGGCGGCGAAACCTGGGCTGTTTAAGGCCGTTCAACAGAAGCAGGTGTGGGCCTTGAGGTTCCAGAGAAAGCTTGGCGTTTGGGATGGTGGTTGGAAGGGATGGGAACTAAGGAGGCCGCCCACGTCGGCACACCCCAGAATTCCCCCAGGAGCTTGCTTGCTCGTCTGTTTATCCCTTGGCCGCTGTTCTCCACAGGTCATGACAGGTCATGTGGCTGCCGCCGCCATGGTGGTCCCATCCCAGGAGAGTGGGCTGCAGTTTCACGCAGGTCTTAGCAAGCTCAGGGCCCCAGGGTGCCTTCACAGACTCATCCGTCAAGGCCTGCTTTCCCCGCAGGGGCAGGGAAGGTAGACGCACGCTAGCTCACAGGGCTCGCAACATGGCCTCCTGTCAGCCCAGTGGGGAAACGTTCAGTGTTGTAAAGTGCTGGAATGTTCTACAAAGATTTTGTTTTGGTGGTTTCCCCTTAGTCAGAACAAATCCCCTTCGTGGAGGGAAAAGTAAGTGGCTGCTCCTGCAGAGATCAACTCTGGCCATCGCCCACCCCTTGACCTTGCTCTGCATCCTGTGGCCAGCCTGGCAGCTGCGGGCTCTTCACAGGACTCTGCTGTGACTGGACCTGCCTGGGTGTGGAGAGGTGTCGCCCCTGTGCTGGACCCACTGACCCGGCACCGTCCCCCTTGGTGATGCCCTTGCTGCCAGGCCACAGCTCTAGTCGGGGGTCCTGGAGGGCCCCCATCCCCTGTGGCCCCACAAGCCTGCCCTGGGCAGTGAAGGGACAAGCACTGGTGGCCTGGCGACGCTCTGCAGGCGCTCCCCTCAGGTCCTGTGCGTTGCCTCTCTCTGCAGATAGGACTGTGCACCCCAAGTTCCCTCAGGGGAGAACAAGGCAATAGATGCTGAAGTAGTTTGATCCGGGCTGCTTAGTTAGAAGGAAACATCGAGAGCCCTGGAGTTAGGGCTTGGGACTCTGGCTTTTAGTGTGGCATACCCCTTCCCTCTGCCCGGCTGGGCAGGCGCCACCCTGGGGGCCCAAGAGCCTCCTCTGCCAGGCTGAGCCCGGGTGAAGCCGTGCGGAAAATGTGTGAGGCGAGCACTGTGTCCCCAGCATCATGCTGTCTTACAGATGGGGAAACTGAGGCAGCAAACAGAACAGCCCATAAGTGGCAGAGCCAGGTCCGGACCCAGGCAACCTGGAGCACTCCATTCTCCTAACCTCCAGGCTGGTGGTTCTCAGAGCACGTTGTTGTGGGACCCTTAGCAGGGGGGTGGGGGCCCCCGGGGGGAGGGGGCACCAAGACCCTCTCAGGCCATCTGTGAGGTCAGAACGATGTGCATAACTAAGATGCCCTTCCCTTCCCGTTTCCTTTCTCGGTCTCTGGCCAGTGAGTAGACAGTGGGGGTTTTCAGTGGGTCCGTGTGGGTGAGCACATCATGGTTCTGTGGCTGATGGGAGGTGGTGCTGCATGTTGTTTGAAGTATTCCGACTTAGCCAGGCATGGTGGCGCATGCCTGTAAGTGGCAGCCTAGGAAGCTGCGGCTGGGGCCAGGGGTCGCGGTTGGAGTCCTGCCTGGGGCCCGTAGCGAGACCTAGTTCCAAAAAAATATAGCTGGGCATGGTGGCGCACGCCAGTAATCTCAGCTACCTGGGAAGCTGAGGCTGGGGATCGCTTGAGTCTGTGGTACCAACGGTTCCACAGGCAAAAATAGCAAGACCAAGTCTCAAAAAAATAAAAAACAAAACAAAAACTGACGAGTAAACAGTTGCTATCACCATTGTGATGGGTTTTACAGTGGGAAGCAATACTGGTTGTGTCTGGTCCTGAAATGAAGTATTCCGACTTAATTCCTAACACGGTAAGTACTGATTACGGAAGTCCACAGAAGTGAAAGCTCTGGGGTAGGGAGCCCAAGGAGTCCTGAAACCAGGCTCTGATGGCTCAAGGCTGTGCCTCCCCTCCCCCCAGTCTGAGTGTAAGGCCCCAGGCAGATTGCTGGGGGGTGGGGTGGCAGGTGCCTGGCCACTCCTCTTCCCTGTACCCCCCACCCACCCTCTGGGCTGCAGTTTGTTTGTTTGCTGGCAGAGCCTGCTGACCCCCAGGGGTCTCTCTGCTCCTCCCTGCCTCCCCTGGGGCCATCCACCCTGGAGGGGGGAGGAGTAGGGCTGGGCAGGGTGCAGGTGGCCTCAGTCATCAGGGCAGTCTCCTTGTGGCATCCATCCTTGGGCCTGGGCCAGCCCCACCTGTGCCTCCTGCCTTATCTCGGGAAGCTGTGCCAGCCTCTGCGCAAGGAGCTGCCATGGTTGTCAGAGGCAGGCCCTGGCCTCTGACTAAGTCTGGTGACCCAGCCCGGGCCGCAACCTTCACGTCTTCAGAAGGTTACCATCCTGTCCCCTCACGGGGCGGCTGGCAGCGTCTGCCCGTCTGCAGTGCCTTCTGGCGTTCCTGCCCCGGCCTTTACACCGAGGGCTTGGCAGCAGCAGCGTGAGGTGTTGTGGGGTAAATGAGCTGGTCTGGATTTTCCCACCACTGGCCACCGTGACCAGCACCTGTGGTGTTGGGCCCTCCCTGTGATGGCGCATGCTCGGCCCAGTGGCTGTGCGCATGTGTGAGTGGGTTCCTCTGGGCCTGGGAGGGAGGGGATAAAAGGGCCATGTCACCCAGCGGGGTGAGGCAGGAGGAGGCGTGGGAAGGAGGGAGAGCACGGGAGGAGAGAATGCCAGACAGGAAGAACGGAGGAAGAGCGTGAAGATGCTGGGAGCACAGCCAGAGCAGCCCCCCGGCCCTGTGGCCTAGCCAGCCCCTGCCGGTGCTGGTCTCCTGCAGGCCTGCCTCCCTGCCTGCTGGCCCTGTGAACCGGGCTCCCTGAGACCATTAAAGCTGTAAAACCCACTAGGGGCTCGGGGACACTCAGCACCCAGCCTGGGCTGCCTGCCTGCAGTCGCCTCATGAGCAGGGTGGTCACCTCAGGTGTGGGCGGTGCTCTGGCTTCCTCGTGGGCCAAGGGCGCTCCCACTCTGCGGGCTTAGGGGAGACCGCACAGGTCAAGCCCAGCTCCGTGCTCTGCCGCCTAGGCCCCTGCCGTCTCACGGCCAGCAGGGCACTCTTTGCTTCCTTGGAATCTCTGGGGAGAGATGCTGGCCTCCGGGGTGCTGCTGGGTCCCCCGCATTTCCAGTGGGCTTGCCCGGCTCAGGGGCACAGCAGAGCTTGCGGCCCTTGCCCTAGAGATCAGGCCACGCTCATGCCGCATCGATGGCAGGGATGGTGTCCACACGTTGGGTGCTCTCATCACTTGGATGGCCGAGCAGTGGGCGGTCACACCTGGGACACTGGGCCATGGAAGGGGGGCCCTCCCGGGGGGCCCTCCCCAGCCCCGTGGGAAAGGAGGCAGCCGCCAGCGCTTCCCTGATGTGTGGGGGCGAGCGGTCGCCCTGTAGCACCCTTCTCTTCCCACCCTCCTGACAGTCCCTCGAGGGGCCTGTCCCTTCCTGCTGCAGACGGGGAGACTGAGGCCCAGCGGAGGGCACTGCAGCCACGTTCACTCCAAAGCGCCTCCCTGGCTGGGTGGTGGCACTGGCTCCCCACGGCCTCGTGGCAGCCTCCAGATTTCTGTCTTGTGAAAATGAATCTCACTTTGCCGTGAGAAGAAGCTGCAGGCATGCGGGCTGCAGCACCCAGCAAATGGGGAAGCGCAAGAGCCGGTCAGCAGGGAGGAAGTGAGCCCGGCTCGGTCTGGGCTGCCCCCCCCCGAGCTCTGAGTGTTGACACCCCTCTGTCCCCTGTGACTGACGTCCCCCGGGCAGCTGGACGGGCTGCTGAGGACTGGTGTCTGCTCATCTCTCGCCTGGTCACTCACTTCCTCTCCCTCCTGACTGCCTGGGGGGTCGAGAAGGGATTTGTTTTGTTCTGTTCTGCACCAACGAGGACACACACGTGACAGCTCATTTCTGTGGCCTGTGGAGAGGGCGGTGGTCACTGAGGCTGCTCGTGGGAACCGAGGCGGCTGGTGCACGCACTTCAAAGGGCAGCGACGTGCCCAGGCCCATGATGTTGGTGTCCTCGAAGGCCTGGGGCTGGCAGACTGGTGGGACATGTCTACACCCACTAGGGCACGCGCTGGCACCTGGTGCGTGGGCATCCAAGGTGGCCACAGGCCGAGCTTGGGCTCCTTCCCTGCTGGCTGAGTGCTCCTGGCTACCCCTTCTGCTCCCCGAGAGCGTCACAGCTAGCCAGGGGCTGCGACTTTGTCGCTGGCTGCCAAGCGCTTTCAGCAGCCCTGCTTCCTGCAGAGGCTCTCTGGGTGTCTCCCCGGGACTGGGGGTGAGTGGGAGTTTGCTGGGGGGAGCCTGGCCCCCTCTCCAGCCTGCCCCTGC
>PVHY01023996.1:0-20208 GCA_004024945.1 Uropsilus gracilis
TGAGTTAATTTTTGTACAGGGTGTGAGGGTGTTATCCTGGTCCATTTTTTTACAAGTTTTGATCCAGTTTTCCCAGCACCATTTACTGAAGAGGCTATCCTTGTTCCAGGGTATGTTTTTTGCCCCTTTGTCAAAGATTAATTGACTGTATATGTGTGGTTTTATTTCTGGATATTCAATTCTGATCCATTGGTCTGTTAAGTGCCTAGGAGCTTACCAGGTGGCGAAGCCAGGAAGGGGATTTTCTGAGAGATAGTGCACAAGGCTTCAAGGGATTGTGATATATTTGGGAAACAGGGATGCTGAGTGTACCTTGAGCAAGGGTGTTAAGAGTTGGGAGGAGGTGGGAATAAGGGTGGGAAGAGAGGTTGGCGCCAGAACACGGAAGCCCTTTATCCATTATCAGGGATTTTGACTTAGGCAAGGGACAGTGCTTGTGAGCTCACACAGGGGAGTGACAATATTTATGGAGGCAACTCTCCTGCATATCGGAGGGGTGGCAAACACTGCTGCTCTGGGAAGCAAACCACTTTTAGAACTCTGTTTTTGCACCTGGTGGTCTCTGCCAGAGAATGAAGATCCTGATCTGTAAGATCCTGCACATGGTGGGGGGGGGGGTCCCAGCAGCCAAGGGCTGAAAACAAAGTGAATGTCCAACATAGGGAGAAATAATTTAATAAATTGTGGTACATCTTCCATGGGGAATAGTTTTTAGACACTGAAGAGAATGTTTTAGGTCTGTATGGACAAAACCCATTGGAGGGATTTCCATGCTGAGTAAGAAAATAAAAATTACAACAAAGTGTATACATAGTGTGGTCACCTTTGTAAGACTAACAAAGGGCCCGATGACCCTGCAAATACATATACACTTATTTGTCTTTGTCTGGAGAAAAGTAACTTTTTAATTAACTTACCTTGAGTTGAGGGGAAGAGGAAAGTTGGAGAAATGACATCAAGGTATAACAGAGTAGAAATTGACTACAAAAAGCACATGTGATGTGATCACACTCAATGTTAAGTTCAATATTTGTGACTGAAGATGGAACAGGCAGCAGGGTGCTGTGATTTCAGATACTTTGCAAAATTTAATAACTGTTTTAATGAAACGAAGGGGAGAAAGAAAGGTAATTGGTGAATTTTTTTTTTGTTTTGTTTTTTAACACTTTTAGAATCACGTGTATCATTTCTGTGATTGAACATTGTGAGCCTGGTAGTTACAAATGAACAGTGTATTAAAAAAGTTACATTGTTCAGAAAAACCTTTTCTTCCTCCTTAAATAACAGGAAGCATAAAGATACTTTCCTAACTGTTAGAGCCTGTCCTTACAACTTTCCTAGCACTTGATACCTCTGCCCCACTTACCTGCTTTTATTGGTGAAGCCAAGCTCTCATTGATGGCACATGGTCACTGCCCTAACCTCATCCTTGTCACCCCTCGAGGCTATTTTGATGCAATCAATTAAAAAAAAACCGGAAAAGTAAAGTATCATATGACCCAGCAACTTTACTTTGGGGCATCTATTCAAAGAACATGACCACTCAAAAAAAACTATGCTCTACAATGTTTTCATAATTTACAATAGCTAGGACATGGAAGCAACCTAGGTACCACTGATACATGACTGGATCTCAGTCATTAGGAGAGATGAAATGTTTTGATTTACAGCAGTATGGAAGGAGTCCAAAGGAATTCTGTGTAGCAAAGCAAGTCAGAGTGAGAAAGACAAACACTGGACATTAATAAATGATGGTGGTGGGGAAAAATATAAAGAATATGAGTTAAAATAAATTTCCATCCAAATAAAAACTGAGACCATTTGCCACTAAAAAATAAAGGGTATTTCTGCCACAGAACCTTTGCATTTACTATTTTCTGGGAACCCTGAAATGAACTGCCCCCCCCACCCCCCCACTCACACACTCACTCCTGGAAGTTTGGGCTCCAATGGCCCTTTCTCTAATGAACTTCCTCCCACCCATTTGTTTTAAATTGTAATGCTCATTCCCCTTGTACTCCTATCTCTTCTCTGTTCTTTCCTGCTCTCATTTTCTTCATAGCATTTACTAACACTAGCATATTCTATGCATTGCTTTTTATTTTGAAAATTGTCCTTTCACTTAACTGTCACCTTCCCAGGGCAGGTGATTTTTTTTTTTACATATTTACTTGTTTGCTGTTATAGCTCGGGGTTTAACATGTACCTGGCACATAGTGGGCCCTGATATTTATTTGTAGAGTTATTGGTGGCAGATATGAAATGGTTTGGGCAGGTAAGAGTCATGTTCAATTCTTCATCCATAATCTGAAATTACTGAATTTTGTTTAACTTAGTAAATTCTAGAGTAAAGTTTATTTATTCTTGGGATTTAATCTATGATTTCCTACTCATGAACTATCTATGTTTTTGTACTGTGCCATCACAAAGTAATGTACGTGTTCAGGTTAGAAACATTCGGAAGTTGAAAAAAGGAAAAAGACTTTTTTTTTGTTTTGTTTTTTGTTTTTTTTTTTTGAGACTAGGTCTCGCTATTTTTGCCCGTGGAACCGCAGGCTCTTGTTGCCCAGGGTACCACAGACTCAAGCAATCCCCAGCCTCAGCTTCCCAGGTAGCTGGGATGACAGGCGCACGCCACCACGCCCAGCTATTTTTTTGGGACTAGGTCTCGCTACGGACCCCAGGTGACACTTGAACCGCGATCCCTAGCCCCGGCCACTTCATAGGCTGAAGCTTACAAGCACGAGCCACCGTGCCCGGCTGAAAAAGACTTTTAATTCACTAGAAAATCACTAACCTTTTAATAGCTTTCCTTTAGCTATTTTTTCCTAGACAGAGCTCTTAAATGGAATTTTTTAAATTGTGTGCTTATATTTTTACAAACTGCTTTCCTGGTTCTATCTGTGTGCACATATTGCATTGCTGCACACTTCTGGAAACCATTATTTTAAATACCCTGTGCACTATGTAACCGTGTGGCGGTACCATAGTTCACTTAACAGTGTAACTGTTATTTGACTTTTAGGCTATTTCCAGTTTCCATTTTGAAGTTTGTCAAACTTCATTGCCTGTTGTTTGTACCTCAGTCTTATTATCTGTAGGATGGGCATAATAAGAAGTGAGGATTAAGGTGAAGGAACACACACAAGGAACAGTAATGAGTCTGTAGTAGGTGTACAGTAAACATCAGATGACCCGCGATTGAAATCCTTAGAAATTGTGGAGAATTGATAGCCCCATGGGCCTGTCCCTGGCTGCAGGCTGCACCTGATGCAAGTGGATTCAGTCCAGCGCTGGATGGAGGACCTGAAGCTCATGACCGAGTGTGAATGCATGTGTATCCTGCAGGCGAAGCCCATCAGCCTGGAGGAGGATGCACAGGGTGACCTCATCCTGGCAGGTGGCCCTGGGCCCGGGGACCCCTTGCAGCTGCTGCTTAAGCGTGGCTGGGTCATCAGCACTGAGCTGCGTAGGATTGGGCAGAAGCTTGCACAGGACCGCTGGGCACGCGTCCATAGCATGAGCGTGCGGCTGACCTGCCACGCCCGCTCCATGGTCAGTGAGTACAGCGCTGTCAGCAGGAGTTCCTCGCAGGAGATGGGCCAGGTCAGTGGCTCTGGGCTGGGCTTGGTGGGTGCTTTCAAGAAGAGCGAGTCTAAAATGTGGAGTTTGAGCTTTTCCTTGAGTGCCCCTCTTCTTCAAATAAAAGAGAGCCGAAAGGAAGGACTTCTACTCACAGCCCCTTCATGCCAGGCACCACACTAGGTGCTTTTACACACATGTATTTAACCTGCATGACCTGCGAGGCAGCTGTCACCGTAAGGCTTTGCAAAGGCAAAGTACACCTGCTTAAACGCCTGCACCAGGATGCCTGCCGTGTGACTTGGCAAGCTGCTAATATTCCCTGTGCCCTAGTTCCGTCGCCTTAATGAATATAGTACTAGCATTTATGTCATAGATCTGTTGTGAGGATTTAATGAGTTACTGCATGTAAAACATTAAAAACACTTGGTTAGACATTTTAGCTAGCATTATTGTCCTCACTTTATGGGTGAGGAAGCAAACTCAGAGAACTGAAGTCACTTGCCCAAAGTTATGCTATGAATGACTTAAGTGGGCTTCAGCCCAAGTTTGTCTGGTTTCAGAGCCTGTGACTTTAAATTTTCTTCTCAAAACCCAGCAAGAACCAAGAGACCCTGCCTCTCACCTTCACCCCCTTTATTATTTCTCTTTCCATGGGCATTCACTTTTCACCTGAGTGCTTTGCTCTTTTCCTCCATGCATTCCACAGCAAGAAACTTCTCTTCATTCTTTGAAGGAGTTTAAATGCTCCGTCACTGAAATTTCCCAGATGTCTTGGTATATAACTAACTCAGGACGGGAGGTTTCCTTCCTTCCTTCCTTCCTTCCTTCCTTCCTTCCTTCCTTCCTTCCTTCCTTCCTTCCTTCCTTCCTTCCTTCCTTCCTTCCTTCCTTCCTTCCTCCCTTCCCCCTCCCTACCCCCTCCCTTCCTCCCTTTCTCCTTTTCTTTCTCTCTTTCACAAAACGTGAATGATCGTCTCTTTTACCATCCACCCTCATACAATTGTGTTATATTTCATGTGGCAAATCCTATGATCTGTTCCTTCATTTTCACTGTGCAGAGGGCCCAGGACAGCAGTTGGTCTTTGACCAGTGCTTATGGAGTTCACTCTATGGATCTGTGTTTCTGCAGATTGAGAAGCTGCTGATGGAGAAATGCTCAGAGCTCTCGGCAGTCACAGAGAGGTAAATGCGGCCAGATGAGACTGCCACCTGACCTCAGGCAGGGGAAGGGGCAGCTGCTCCCTTCAGGAAGGGGGTCTGGGGGTTTTCTTTCATTGACTTTTGTCAGCAAACTTAACAGATTCTCTGGGGAGTTCATGCCCATTTTCAGGCCCCAGAGGGAACACAAAAGGCAGAGGAGAGATCCAAGCAAAAGAAGGCGCATTCTTGAGGGTTGGAAACAAGGAAAAGTCTTCCCATAACTTTGAAAAAACCCCTGACCTCCCAAGTCAAGGAAAAAAGTGAAAGCGGATTCTCACACCCTTATGCACAAAGACACATTGACTGGGATGTTCACACACACTTACTTGCTCATACGCAGATGTATAAACACACACTCAGAATCGTAGAAATAGAATCATGCCCTCCTCTCCATATCACACACACACACACAAATATATCAACATTTATGTTCAGACGCTAGTCTCTCATGTATATACACACCCAGTGCTCACTGGTGCTGTCCTTCACCTCCAGCCCTGAGGCCCTGGAGGAAAACTGTGAGCTGGGCACCCCCTAGGGGGTCCCGTGGGGTCTTTGGCTATCCAGTGCAGGATGTTCTCAGGTCCTGGGAATCAATTTGAGCCTGACGCTTTTACCTTGCCGCATTCACTGTAGCTGGGAAGAAACTCCTCACAGCTCATGCTTTCTGCACACAATAAGCAGCCATTTCATCAAGGGTCACTGCCCAGTCTAGAACTTCAGTGTGACACTGTTTACACCTGGTGGTCCACGCTCCCTCTGCCACTCCCATCCTACATCCCTAGACTGAGATCTTGGCTGCAATGGTGCAGAGCGTTGCAGGGAGAGAGGAGAGAGACCCAGAGGTGTGAATTTGGCTCATTTCTGTTGGCCTCTCTTAGGGGCATGTGAGCAACTGGCTCCTCTCTCAAGCCCTCACTTCCCTGAACACTAGGGGGGTCCAGGGCAGGGAACTTTGTGATTGTCCATCTCTGACTTTCCAGAGGCTGAAGCCCTATACCACTGCAAGCCTGTCATAGACCTCAGGCTGGTCACTGCCTTGGCACTGGGCTAATGCCTGCTCCTTCTGGTCGACCACCCCATGTTTCTCTCCCCCAGGTGTCTGCAGGTTGAAAATGAGCACGTCCTGAAGTCCATGAAAGCCTGCGTGAGTGAGACACTCAGCACCCTAGGCCAGCACTTTGGGCAGCTGCTGGAGCTGGCCCTGACCCAGGAGGTGCAGGTCAGTGCAAGCAGCAAGCTGGGTGCTGGTGTAGAGTCCTGGGGCTAAGTTGGGGCATGGAAAACTCTGAGGTGAGCTTTTGGGGGAGCTATCCTCCTCAGACTACTAAAATTAGTTCTAGCACTGGAGAAACAGTCCGACCAGATTGAATAGAAGCTTTCCAAGCATATAGCTGAAAATCTTAGCTGCCATTCCAGATGTAAAAACTGGAATGCAGAGAGGGAAGAGACTTACCCAGGGTGGCACGGCATGGCAGTGGTGAGACCCACTACATTTGGTATTACTTCCACTGTCCTAAATCCTCTCTGTTGAATTATTTTATTTTATTTTATTTTATTTTTAAGAGACTAGGTTTCACTATGTTGCCCAGGATTGTCTCGAACCCATAGACTCAAGTGATCCCCAGCTTCAGCCTCCAAGTAACTGGGATTACAGATGCGCACCACCATGCGCAGCTATCTCTGTTATTATTCACAATGCACACAGTGCATCTTTATGTCCTGAAGGTACCTATAGGGAATAAACCACTTTTGAAAGTTCTGGCAATAAAGAAGAGTCTAGAAAGTTCATATCATCCAGTCTGTGACTTAATCAGATTCTTGCTTGATTCTAGAAAAAGCAAGGATTTGGGGACTTGAGAGATCTACTTGGTCAAGTTCCTTAACCTCTTAGCCTCATTTTCCCTCATCAATAAAGTAAAAGCTTCCTTAGGAGAAAAGTGAGAGGACTAAGCAAACAATATATGGAAGGTGCTTAGCACATAGTGAAGGTTAAACATGGGCCATTTCTTTCTCCCTTGCCTTTTCCTATTTTAAAAGTTTCCCAGAAAAGCAGATTCCATAAGGTTTTGATTAGGAAAGCTATTTATGTGTTATTTTTAGTTACAGGAATACTGTGTTACATATTTGTCATTCTTTTCCCATCACCAAATACAAGCCGTCCACAAATAACAAATCTCTTTCCATATCAGCTTCTCTCCAAACTCAGTCTCTACCCAGCTAAGAGTTTCCTTTCTCTCCTTCCTATATGTTTGGCTCATTTCGCACAAGGCACAGGCCTTAACTCTTAAGGAGGCTTTGTAACTAAGCTTCAAAAAGTGCTCCCTGTTTCTTTTCCCCTTTCTCCTACTCAGAGTTTGCTGACTTTGCTATGCAGGTCACCGGAGGCTGCAAAGTGATTATGGCAACGTATGGTATCTGAATCACCCTCACTAAAACTGTCCAAAACTCTAATATGATCTTTTATGCCATTGTAAGTTTTTCTGGTAGAAAAAAAAGGGAAAGTCTCCCAAACAACCCAATTTCTTAACACTTGTGAATAATTTAAAGCCCCAAATTCTTAGATTAATACTATTTTTTAAAATGTTCTTATTCTGCCCATCTCAATCAGGAGAGTCTCATTCCAGGGTGTGCAGGATATGGTGTCTCCTTGGGCAGCTGTACTCTATGCTCTCCCCCAAACAGTGGGAGGGATTCTTTCAGGACTTCTCAATTTGCACTGCTCATTCCCAACCATCCTTGAAAGGGCCCAGAGAGTTGACTCCCTGACTACACAATATTTTCATAACATTAGCCCCACACTTGCAGAAAGTTGAAACAAGCCAATCCTCTGTTCCTAGGACATGAACTCCTGGCAACTTTTTGACCCAGAGCTTCATCTTGTTCTCCAGTATCTTAGCTGATACTCAATCTACACTTCAAAAGAGATAGTGGCGGTGATATTGCCTTAGTTGCAGCTTTGACAATTTGTTAGTTTATTTTGGTAGTCCAGAGTCCACAATAATTTATAAGCACACATTCGCTGGAAGAGAGTATCCACTATAGGTTAATTGTGGTTCAATTTTTACCATATACAGGAAAAAAATGTCTCCCTTCTTCTGGAAGAGCATTTGATAGGTCATCATCTTTCTGTAAAACAAGGCATTTGCAATTCCTTCATGCAAGCTTGCTTGATTCTCATTCTTTTCCATGCAGTATTTTCAACACTTTAAAGTTTCTGGCTCCCTTCCAAATGCTTATTTGTTGTCACAACAGGCTTCATGATTTGGATTGGTTGATGTGACTTAGGACAGTGATCTTCAAACCACTTTCAATATAATGCTTTCTCCAGATTCCCAATGGTGTCTTAGGGAGAAGTAAGCACATAGAGGTTTAAGAAACATTAATTTTTATCTTCTTCCCTAAAAAGAGCCTTATTTTTTCTATGATCTAGATTTTCTAATAGTTATTGTACTTCTTTCCAAAAGAAAGATCTACTTCACACCTATGTGAAATCTTAGAAGGTATGGACTGCTATGTAAAATCTGTGGAGGGAGAGTAAGAAAAGCTTCTATTCATCACCCACGAACTTTCAGGCTTCCCTAAATTATTTTCATGGTTTACCCATATACCTATTGATAAAGGCATTAGAACTTTTGTGATTTGCCCAATGTAGGGATTTTCTGATTACGGACACACACACACACACACACACACACACACACACACACACACACACGTGCACATTGGGGGTGGTTGTTAAAGTCTCCAATTGATCTTAAACCTTCTATCTTCATTTATTCTCAAATTGTAATTGGTTATTGAGGGATCTTCTTTAAAGTTAAGCAAAGAGAGCACTGTTTGGACACATCAAACCCTAAAAATGACTTTTGGGGACATATACTTAAATGCAAGCAAGTTCTTTCAGTTACTTGTCACTAGTTGCAAGGAAATGTGTCCTGGCAGAGCCAAAGACTGGAAAAGTTAATGATACTGATTCTTTCAAATGTAGTGAGAATATTTTTGAGAAGGACCAATTTTTTTCAAGAGCTATTGGATAAAATCCACAGATACAGGTTTTATGTGATCCCCCCCCCCAAGATTTTGTATATAACATTTAAGAAAGTGTTAAAGTCTGCTTTGTCAAAACATTTTATGAAATATTTATACTAATTTCCACTTCCTGTTAACAAAAGATAAAATTAATTGCTAGCAGCTGGACTAATTAGAGTTAAGAAATAAATACCTACTTCCTTCTTTAATTATTTAGGGAAGTTTGTTCAGGAGATCAACAAAAAATAATTATATAATTTGTGACATTTAAATTTTTTCCTTAATTATTCCTTGAAATGAATTATTTCTTCAATTCATAAATGACCTATCTGTTGTTGAAAAACTACAACACTTTAAAAAATACCATATTCCTAGATTTATAATAAATTTGTAGTATTAACTATACATTATTTGTAGTATCAAATATTAGAAAATTCTGTTATCTTGGCTTTATAACATGCAAATAAATCAAATTTTATTTTAAGTCTACATTAATTTTGACAGTTTTCAACAATTACCTTTAGAAAATGATTTCTGTAGTTATTTCTCAGTTTTCATTTCATCCTTGAAACATACATCAAACAAATCTTTAAATTAATAGTGAAATGAGGTCTTTATTGGAGAAACGATTTGACTGATTGCTTGACTAGCAACTCTCTGCCAGTTAAGTTACAGCATGGGATTTTCTGTAAACTAAATAAACAAAAGCTGGAGTTTCAAGGTTTTAATAAAACATATTTGGAGCAACAAAGATATTTTATTAATTTTGTATTATATTGGCAATGAAATTAATAATATTTTGATTTCTCTAATCTTTTCTGAATAATTTAGATAATCCAAGGTGCTCTAAGTGAAAGAGTAATGGGTATAATTAATAGTTATTTGATAAGTCTTGGTAAAGTACTTTTGGAATTCTTCCCAGAAATTGAGATAGTGAATGAATGACTCTAATGACTGGGTAACAAATGCTTTTGCAAGTCAAATGTTTTCCAATTCTTTGCTTTCACCAATTTAGAGGAGTTACCAGCTGGCAGATCATTAAAAATAGTGCTTGATAATAGATCTTTATATAGTTATAAACTCAGACTGTGCTCAAAGAATTAAGCAATTTAGCTATACAAGTTGCTTATAACACCCATTCTTCTCTATGGATTTACAGGAACAGAGTTTACATCAAAAATATAGCTTTAAGCCAATATTTAATTATGGATACATGAGTGAATTAGAAAGCCTATAAAGGATAAAAAGCCTCATTCATCTCCGGAAGAGATAATAAACTTGATTTTTGTGACTTGTAATTGTTTTTGAAAACCTATACTCTTTGTAATTTTGACCAATTGTGTTGGTAATAATTATAAAAGTAACTCAACCAAGGAAAGATTATTTTTAAATGACTTAAGAACTTTGTAGTCAAAGGAAATATAATTTCAAATTTCCATGACAAATATAAGAATGATTAATAAAATACTATAAAACTTAAATGCAGTACATTAAGATACAAATCTAAGAGAGAATTAGAATGGTAATATGAATTTAAGGAAGAGAAAAGATGCAAAATGTTCAAACGTTAAAGAGATTGTTGTATTCATAAATGGATGATGATGGTATCTAGTTGTTTTGATATTTAAGTAACTTCTAATACATCTAAAAGGGTAATGTAATGGTTTTATTTTATGTTTACAACTAATTGGAAATTATGTCTGTTCTAACATTGCTTTTAAAACTTGTAATGATAATTTTCATCGTGCAGTTGTGAACTCTGCCTTCAATGTTCTCATTCCTTCTGTTAATCCCTTACTCCTATCTGGGAGACTCAGAAGAACTTCTAACTCTATGTTGCCTCTCCTGTCACCTTTCCTTCTCCAGTTCATAAAATAATCTAGCACTACTTGCTGCATAGGAACAGCTTTACCACTTTGATTTCTCAGAGAGAGAGACAGAGAGAGAGAGACAGAGAGAGACAGAAAGAGAGACAGAGAGAGAAAGACAGGGAGGAAGAGAGAGAGAGAAAGACAGGGAAGGAAGAAGGGAAGAACGTTTAGATTTCCTTTATCAAGCGAAATAGAATTAAAAAAAGATCTGGGAGAGAGAGAGAAAGAGAGAGAGAGACAGGGAGGGAGGTAGGGAAGAAATTTTAGATTTCTTTTATTGAGCAAAATAGAATTTAAAAAGATCTGGGTTTGTCCCCAAATCTTGAATTCTGATAGATTTTATCCACATTTACCTTCATAAATTAGAAATTCTCACCCAAAGCTATTTTCCCATCAGATCAATAACTAATCTAAGTCTAGATTCACTTATTATTTTGTTTCTTTAATGTGTTCAATTATTTGGTGTCTTTCCTCAGCATCCTAATTCATGCATTTTTCTGATATGTTCTCTTAGGGCAGAGACATACTATTTCCTCATTTTCTTTTTTTTCCCTCCCTCATGCCCCCTCCTTATTTCCTCATTTTCAAATATTGTGACCTGGAAATTTATGTACCTTTGAATATCACATGGTGATTCTGATAATATTTTCTTGTGTTCCAGAATGCTGAGGAAGTAACCCTAACAACATTTATTTATTGTATCTCATAAATTGAAGGGTCAATAATTTGGACAGGGCTTGACTGAATGGTTTTCCCATTCCACATGATATCACTTGGGTCACTTGGTGGCATCACCAACAGGGTGACTTGGTGATATTTAGCTGTTTGGAGAGTCCTCAGAAGCTTCCTCACATGTGTGGTACCTTTGAGGGGATGGCTGGAAAGCTGGTCTCAGCTAAGGGTATTGACTACACATGGCTTCTGCAGCATTGCTGTCTCAGACTTATCAAACTTCTTCCATGATAGTTCAGGACTCTGAAGAGAATGTTCCAAGAAGTCTGAGTGGCAGCTTCAAATTTTCTTATGCTTTAGACTTAGAAGTCCTGGAGCAATACTTTTCCCAAGTACTGGTTTTTATTGATCAGACATGGCATGAGATCAGTCAGATTCAGGTGGGAAATTAGGAACCCATCTTTCTATGGAAGGAGTAACTAATGACTGGTGCCATCTTTAATCTGTCAGATTGTGTCAAATCTGCCCACATATATGTGACCCCCCTGCCATAACTGCACTGACTGTCTAATTGTGAGCTCTTTAAGTGATTGTGTGATATTTTCCTGGTTGCTTCTAAGGAACTCAATCTTGGCTGCTGTTTGAGAGAGCTGACTTCACCTGATAAATTTCTCTGGACTGTAGTTTTTTGGACTGAGAAACAATTAAAAAATATACCCTTCTTTTCTAATTGCTTATTTAGGGCCATTAAATCACATACATCTCTTTAACTGTTGTTTTTATCCCTTTCTCCCAGTCTTCAAGATCTCATTGTCTTGTTCCATATCTCTATAGTCTCTCTCAAGAAAATAGTTCTATCATTCAGTCTAATCAGCTCATCTCCATTGTTTTGTTTCCATTCCTTGCATTTCTTTCCACTCTATTACCACTCTTTTTTGTGATATAGGTTGAAGCACATTTTTAAAAATGTTCCTGTTCTTCCTTCAATTCCTGAAAAAACTGGATTTTAATCACTGTGTTAGTTTGAAGCTGATACCAAGATAATAAGAAATGCCTATGAAAGATAAAGGGGAAGAAGGGGAGCAGGAGGATGCCTGGCAAAACACATAGCAGGTACAATAGTAGAGAGAGAAAATGGCAAGGATAAGTTGAGAGGAAGACACTTGAACTGTTATTGAGTCCCTGTCCCCTTCTGAACTTGCGCTTGTGCCCATGCAGGGCTTGGTTTCATCTGGGAACTACTTAGGAGGATGTGGGTTGGCCAGGAATTACACAATAGATACAGCGGGGCAGCTGTGGGGCAGCTGTGGGACAGCTGTGGGGGCCCTTCATCAGTGCTGCCCCTGCAGCAGTTCTGGCTAGCAGAGTGCTGTGGATACTGATGCAAACTGGACTGGGTGCCCTTCCCAGTGTGAC
Source organism: Uropsilus gracilis (assembly GCA_004024945.1). Classification (NCBI taxonomy): domain Eukaryota; kingdom Metazoa; phylum Chordata; class Mammalia; order Eulipotyphla; family Talpidae; genus Uropsilus; species Uropsilus gracilis. The sequence goes on from PVHY01023996.1 coordinate 12,777, forward strand.
GAGGGTTATCAATGAGGTTCCAATGAGGTTTTTGTTTGGAGACTTCCATCTCTGTCAATCCAGGCGAGGAATCCTTCCTCTCAACTTATCCTTGCCATTTTGCCAACCCTGAAGGAGATGGAGTCACTGATCTTTGAAAACAGAAAGCTGCATTCATAGGGGTCAAGGACCAACTGGACCTAGCACCACAAGTGTGACCTTGGTCAGATTTCTGTGTCTTAGTTTCCTCAACCATGAGATGAGGGCTGGTGGAAGACCACCAGCATCTTTCCAGTCCTGACGTATCATGATATTTAGAGCCTTCATGGTTTCAGTGACGTCTTTGAGTCCATGTCTTTCTAAATTTGTCCTCACAAGTAGGATGTGTATCCATTTTCATTGTCAGAGAACTGGTTAACTGAGACATGCTTGAAATGTAATTATGGTATATATGTGTAGACATTAATGAAAAATCATTCTCAGCTGTAAATGGTCTAATATTAGCAGATGATTGCAAAAGACATTGGTTTGAATTGTTTAATGTGGCATTAATTTGCTTCAAGTGCAAACACTAATCAGGAACATTAGGTAATTATCATTTAGGTGCAGGACCCCAATATATGAAATCTGCATTTTCATTTGAGCATTAGTGTCACTTATGGAACTGCTCACAGTCAGGATGGGGAGGGAGTCTAAGAGGTATGCTCATTATAAAGATTTGAAGTGATAAATCTTGGTTATTAATTTTGCCTTTTGTTAAATACCTTGCAAGAGACTGTTATCAAATTTTAAGGAATAGCTTTTATATTGAATGTGATTCAGTGAAACACTTAATCTAAAATTGCTCTATGTAGAGAATTAACATCTCTTGTATTTGTAAAAATTCTGATTTTGAATAAAGTAGAAAAGAAGGTGAACCATTTACTTTGAACTTCATATCCCCTTAATTTTAATCATTTTGAAAATGTGGGAACTGAAGTCTAGAGCTTTATCTCAATTGTCCTATATCACAGAATAATGATATCTAAGTTTTTTACTTTGCTTCTTAGAAGTCCTTTATATATATCGACAACCTAAAGAGATGAATATAACCACTGTAAAAGATAGGGGAAACTGTTTTAAAGATGGGGAAACTGAGGCAGATAGCTCTAGAGCACCAGACAGAGTGACAAAGTCAAGTTCTGAACATGGGCAGTTTGGCCCGACCAACCATGTTTTTAACCAGTGTACCCTTCCTCATCAACATTGAGCATTACAAAAAAGCAGACTAGCACTAGAATTAAGATGACCTCATTTCTTTTAAATGTCTTTTCCACAACACCAGGGTGCAGAAAAACAAATTCATTTCAGTCTTTTAAAATAAACATGACACTGCATAATGGCTGCTCAGCCAACCCCGTTCTGGGGGTCTTTACTTTCCTGTGTGAGCCCCCCCAAGCAGTTCTCCCCAATTTCTATCTCCACACGACTCAGACGAAACTCAACTAGCAATTAACAGGTAGGAATCATCTATAATCAAAGAATAACATGCTTCACAGCCAATGACTGATTATGGAGTGATTTTAAGATTTGTGAAAAGCTTTTTCCCAGAACTAAGGTAAACTCTTCCAGGAATAATCTTCATGTCTTCCTATTCGATAAATTTTCCGTTTGCTTTCCTTCTTGGCCTCTCTGGGTCCTACGTTCGGCCATTTTCTGCCTGGTTAGCACTAGTTTCCTGTCCTGAGCTCAGTCTTGATCTGTGTTCTAGACTGTTCACTCTTTGACCACTGCCCTGTTTTCCTCTTGATCTGGCTGTGTCCCCAGTGCCAGCATCCTCTAAACAGGCAGCTACTACTACTGTTTTCTGACTCAACCCTGACTCCATACCCAGCTGGAGCTTGCCCTTGGAGAACTCTGCCTTTGGGGCAGTCTTTATGTATAGCTGTAGCAACTCACTGGTTTTCATCTTGGTGGTTTGTTTATTTAACTGATGGTTGCTGTCCCCATTAGGAGCCGGTGACCTAACAAAACAATTCTTTGCAAATTTGTCCTCACAAGTAGGATGCTTACCAATTTTTCAATCTAACCAAGGCCACTAAGCCCATCAGTGTTGAGAGATGATTTTTTTTTAATCTATTGGAATGGGGTGCATTTGTTGTCCATGCCCCAGGGCATTAAAATACTCCCTCTTTCGGAAATACAGTTCAGACCTCACACTGACGTATGCCATTCCCAAAACTAGAACCTTATTACCTCCATAGTGGGGTGGTGGATGGGACAGGATTGTAGGTTCCAGGGGTTCTTAGGAGCATGGACACACTATTAGTCATTTAAGAAAGAGCAGCAGAGGGTATATGGGGGTGGGAGTGATAACCAGCAGACTTTTGCTCTTTTTTCCTTAGGCACTGGTAAGAAAAATTGATGCCTCAGATAACATCTACACCACAGAATCCACTACAGGAAACCTGTTTAGCCTAACCCAGGAGGGAGCTCCCCTGTGCCGCATCATAGCCAAGGTGAGTTTTCCAGGTTAGGAGCTAAGATGACAGGCTTGGGGATAGTGGGAGGAAGTTGGTTTGGTGGGAATAGTTGATTCAGAAAGTCTGACCTGGCTCTAGCATGTTCTTGCTCTATGACCTTGGAAAAGTCACTACCCGTCTCTGGGCCCACCATCTTCATCTGTAATAGTGGCTAGCCTCTCCGATTTCAGTCCACGCTCGAGGTAAAAAAGCTGGTGCCCTCAGAGTCTCTATCATCTATCTTCAAATGGGAGCTTCATGGTTAAAGTGCTCCTGTATTTAAAGTTCAAGTAAATAGAGCAAACATAAGCAATTGCCAGTCTTAGTTCTCCATTAGGGTCTGTGTCAGTCTCACCTTTCTATTTGACATCACCACTGAAGATAGAGCCAGTGATTTACTTGGAAGTGAAGTTTTGTCTAAGGATGATCCAAAATGTCTAACCAGTAGGTGTTTAAAGATTTGGAGCATCCTTTGACCTTAGGGATCTTCCTCCTCCTCTTTGGGGCACAGAGTGTCTTTGAATCCTTCATCCATCCAACCCATCTTCAGGGGACATATGGAAACCTGTTTGAGGTCTGTCCTCTCAGCCTCTTGGGTTCCTCTGAAGATCAAGGAATCAGCGGTCCTTCCTAAAGGTAGTGGCACAACCCAGCCCTTTCTCAGTATAGAGCAGGGAGAACTCTCCAATAATTTGTTGGAATGCCCCCCTCCCCCATTACTCCCCACCATCACTAGCCTACACCTTCCAGCTTATGGCAACTTATCTCAAGTCTTTCTGAATAATTCATACCATAGACCCTTGGGCTCTGGGCCCAGAGCTTTCTATAAAATTAAGCAGGCTGCTGCCAACAGTGTGATTCTGCTAACTCAGGTAATTCCTAGCTCTACTTTAAGATGAACGGCTCTTGGGTCCTCAGTGGGGACCTGGGAGTGGCCCCCAGAACGAGTTTATCTTACTTCCTCTGTAGAATCCCTCCTCTTTTCTCACCTACATCCCCACCTCCCACCCCTGGCCCCAGGATCCCCATCATGAGCAGATGAGACCATCCCTACCAGGGCACCATCCTCCCCTGACCCTTACCCACTCCAGCACTGGTACCAGGACCTTTCATCTCCACTAGCTCAGTGCCCCCCACCCCCCCCCCATGAGGGGTATTTTCAGCCCAAGTTAACTACCCTTGGAACTAGGATTTGAACCAGAATCCCTTCAGTCTAGGTTCAGGATTTCCCCTCTTTCTCAAAAGCTAAACATATTAAGAAGACCATCTTTGCTGGGCTGGCGAAAGGATATGGGGAGAATCAGTGCGAATATGAGCAGAGGCTAAGTGCCATTATGCTGGGCTCAGAGCTTCCTGAGCCAGAGGGCCCCACACTGATCCTGGCTCTTGGCCTAGCCTGCTCTGGTGTCATCCTTTGCTGGTGGCTGCCTGCTCCAGCTGTAAGCATCTACTTGTCTATGTGTCTGCCTGCCTGTCTACCTACTTATTTACTTTACTCTCTCATCTATTATCTCTTTATCTGTTATCTATCACCTGTCTCTCATCCATCTTCATCTATGAAAGAACACTTGTACAATATAGATGATAGAACAGGGACATACGTTATACAAATGCACCCGCATAAATGTACACATTTAAGTGTACATTTCTACATTTACATCTGGAGAGAACTTGAGACTCCTGTTTCTGTTTTCTTGGTTTGAAGAATAACTTGATTTGACCTCAGTAACTCTAAGTGAGCTCTCATCAGATGTCCCAGGCATCGTGGGAAACTGCTAGGAAGCAGGGGTCAAGGATTGTAGCGGAGGGAATCAAAGGGGTAAGCACTGGCCTCATACCACACATATTTTTAAAAAGCTTTTTGGTATAGTTTGCATATATATGTGTATTTTTTTTCCATGTCGTTTTATGACCTGATGTTCTCCCACCGCCATGTCACCCGTGAACTGTCATACCAAGCATATTTCTGTCTGAGTGATCTAACATTTAAAATCAAGGGCTTCGCTTTGGTCCTCCTGCAAACTCCTCTCGGATTACGTTCGGATTCCTGCTCTGTGCTCCCTCCACCCTCACCCCCACCATCTCATCACACCTCCTTGCAGAGCAGTTAAAATGATCTCCTTCCTGCCAGATGACACGTTCAGTCAGGATGGGATGAGACTGTTGGCTGAGGGCACAGCAAAGGGTGGCACACAGTGACCTGATGTCTGCAGGATGTGTGGATGGAGTTGCCAGCTCTACTGGAATGCCCCTTTCCCAGCAAATCCACTGCCCCAGAAGGAAGTAAGAATATAAAAGTTAGAAAGTCATCTTAGTCGATTATAAAATGACACAAATTATCATCTTCCCCTAACTGCTTACTTTTATTTTGTTGCCTGTGGAAATAAACAGCAGAATTCTTGGAATGAGCCTATCTTTGTGGGGAGCAGTGGAGAGCAGATTTGGGGTTCTTCAACCAACCTGGGCTGGGATAACTGTGGGCATTGCTTATTTTGCAGTTGCTCATTCCTTGTGCCTCCAGCCACTCACAGCTGCCTGGAGCATATGGGGCAGTGCCTGGAGCATAGCCGGTGGGCAGTGCTTATTTTTCAGAGTTCTCAAAATTCTGACAGGTTGCTGAACTCATGCTCTTGTTCTTGTGACAGTTAGTGGGGACAGCGCATAGTGGGCTTAGAGCCAAGAGAGATGAGGTAAAGATGAGGGCTTCCGGGACCAGTTATATCCCTTGCTTATGCCCTTGCAGCTCACAAAGAAGGGGAGTGGGAAGAAAGAGGGTGAAGCCACACACAGGCTATCTTGCTTCTCCTGCCTGCGCTGTCCACGGTGGTGGTGGTGTGTCATGTTTGTGATCTCTTGGGTCCTTTGCTTTCCTCCAAGAGCTAAGTGGATTCCCGAGATGTTTCCAGCTAAATACATTCAATTCGGACAAGTTCCTCACTCCCAGATTCTCTCCAGAAATCTTCCCAGACTTCTGGCTCAGCCCCACAAGATAAAGGTGTTTCCATCCATGGTTCTCACAAAAGGAACTCGCTCACTTAGGGCTGCTCTTTCCTGAAGGGTTTGTTGTTTCTGGTATAAATTGGTGTGAACACAAGGGCTATGTAGACTTGGGGTGATTTATTTCACCCATTTGAGTTTTAGAAAGGGATAAGTTATAGTACTGATGTAAAGAAAATGCTTGTTTGGTGTGCATCCCATGGTGGTTGGCAGGGTCTGGGAGGTGATGTGGTGAATGGCAGAGATCCAGGAGCCAGTAGTGGGCATCTAGGCTTCGGTGCCCCAACCTGCCTTCGGTTGGGTTCTGGAACCTATGTCAGAAGACTCACGCTGGCTCCAGGTGGGTTCCCAGAATGGGTGCCAGGTGTCTGGAGTTTTATTGAATGATGTTGAGCCCGAGTCCTAGCAAATGTGCCTGCCTTGGCTCTGTATGTAGCCCCTAGATGCACTTGGAGAATTCTGCCTCCAATTTGGACAATCAAGGGTGATGTTATTTTTGGAGCTAGTATTTTGTTTCAGCATGCCAATGGGCACGTGAGTGTGTGAGCATGGGAGCACATCTGTGCTTGTGTGTGTGTGTGTGTGTAAGGGAGGGAGAATCATTTTTTTCTATTACCTTCCTATGTTCTTTGGTGCCCTTTAACTTGAATTGACAAAAGTCCCATTAACAAGAGAAAAGCAAGCGGAAGTTTATTAGCATATACATCACACTTCGACATGGGAGCACTCAGAGATGAGTAATTCAAAGAGTTGGTTAAAACTTGGGCTTATTTGACATTTTAGCAAAGGAATAGCCCGTTTTTAGAGAAGTAACAAGAAAATGTAAAGGAGCTTGTGTTTCTAGGGGCAGTGAATTGTGGAAAGGCAAATACATGGGAAACTAATGGTAGATAAAGGCTAGTTAGTCAGTAAAGTTATAAATTCCTCTGGCACCATCTTCGGGCTGATGGGACCTAAAGTATCCTTAGTAGAGTGGGGAAGGACACATCTCTGTGAATTCATGTCCTGCCTTTAGGCAAATGGAGGAGGGTAGATATCTTTTCTTTTCAACAGCCTTCAGTTCAAAATATTCCTTATGCCAAAGTGGTGTAATTTGGGGTGGTGTGTTCTGCCACCCTTCAGCCCTGCACACATCCCTGCTGAATGAGGGACATCAGCTGCCTTGAGTCCACCCCAGGGAAGGTCATGCAGGAGGTGACGTACCCTTTTCTTTTTTGGCAGGAGGGTGGGGTCGTGGCACTCTTCAAGGTCTGCAGGCAGGACAGTTTCCGGTGCTTGTACCCCCAGGCGCTTCGTACACTGGCCTCCATCTGCTGTGTGGAAGAGGGTGTCCACCAGCTGGAGAAGGTAAGAGCACACATGGCTGAGTGATGCGAGGGGGGCAGAGCTCCTAGCAACCGTTGGCGTCTCTTCTAGAACAAGTCCTCCCAGTTCCTCCCCTTCCCAGGCATCATTCAGATGGGGCTCCTGGGTCTTGACTAGATGAGTTTATGAAGATGTGAAAGGGTCCAGGGACTGAGGAGCTTGGTCAGGAGAGGCATAGCTGAAAGAGGTACTCAGCATTTCCTGGGTGCTGAGCCAAGAGAAAGGTTTGAGGGAGGCAGATGAGTTTGGTGGGGAGCAGGGTGCAGTTTGGGGGGAGGAATAGGTCCACTTATGACAGGATCTCAGCAGAAGGAAGAAGACCCAGCTCTTTGAGGACAGCAGGAGCAGGGTGGGCATTGGATATAATCCAGTGTGTGGGGCTACACTGAAACTCATGGACTCAGGTGAAGGGAATTGAAGCCTAAGTGGAACCAGCTGCTGGGTCCACAGGCCATGGATGGTTATGATAGGGTGCCCCTCCCCCCCCCCATTGTCTCCTGTTTAAGATTGCAGATTTCAAGGACAGGTAATGTTAAAATGGGGGAATGACCTTAGCTGGAATTTCTCTTCAGGGGGATGCAGGGGGAAGA
>PVHY01023997.1:0-20209 GCA_004024945.1 Uropsilus gracilis
TTTCTACTTTCTCACATTGTTTTATAATATGCACATTTTAAATTTGAAATGGTTTATATTTCATATCAGATTATTTTATGAATTAACACTTAAAAAGTAAGCATCCCCACTATATCAATAAACATTAAAATATAAGTATCATTCCACTTTTAGATTTCAGTCACTAATGGTACTGGGAACCTTTAACTCTTGAACTAGACAAATTCCACTTGAAGGAATTGCTGAGAAAGCAGAAATCAAAAAGATCTGGCTTGTACATCTGTGGTTAATTGTTAAAAAACCACCCTCTACCTCAGCCTCCTTAATCCCCACTCTGCCAACCACTTCACAAATGTTTGAGCAACTAAAAGATTAATTAAAAGAGATTGTTACTCCTTGGTAGTATGGTTTTTCCTTAAGGTTTTAGACATGTGGCAAGTGGGGTTTCTTTGAAAAACCACAGTCAAATGTGTTAGTGCCAGAGAAATGGGTCCTGTAGAGCCTGCCTCTTTGGTATGCTGCGCAGGCCATCGCAGTTAAAGAGGACAGAGTATTTTCAGTTCCTTGTGTGTATGTGAATGTTAGCATCTGGTAATCTGGATGACTGCTTTTTATAAAACTTGTTAGAATTCTGGGCATTTGATAGCATACATACTTTAAAAGAAATGAGTGTAGCCTGGCTGTTTCCTCATTCTTAAAAGAAATTCAGTGATAGCAAGTTGCCCTTTTGCAGCTAGGTTGATAACTGTTAAGCTAATGTTTGTGTTCACAAGTTTGTTTGTGTTTTTAAAATTATGCAGTGCTAACAGTGAACTGGAGTTAATTTTTCTCATTTAACTTTTTCACAATCAAATTATAAAACATTGTTCTAACAGTAGGAAGCTGAAAATAACATATGCCTGTTAATGAGAAAATGATCAAGTCAATTACAGTTAAATCTGTGCAGTTTAGAAGTCATTAAAGAGACCAAAGTTAGGCTCATATTTTCCAATTTGAGAAACTTCTAAGATACTATCTAAAAACTTGGATTTTAAAAACTGGAAAATATATATCCCATTTTAAACAACTTTATTTGTATTATGTACACATACATGTATTTATATGTATGTGTACATAAATGTAAATCCCTCAGGATATACTATAAAGAAGTCTAAGCTATGCAATAATGTAGAGATTTGAGAAAGGAAGGAGTACAGAGAAGTTGAACTTATTACACTTCTAGTATATATGTATTTTATACTTTTGTATGTTTAGCATATTTAAGTACCAAGAATATATGACTCTTACTTTATGCTTATGCAAATTAATGTGAGTGCAGTTTCCTATGTAAACATTACAAAGGAGTGAATATAATCTGGTCATTGCAAATGTCATTTCTTTTAACAGCTGATATGCATTCAGGATGGTTACCTTTCCCTGCTGACAGAAACTGGTGAAGTTCGTGAGGATCTTAAGCTGCCAGAAGGTGAATTAGGCAAAGAAATAGAAGGAAAATACAATGCAGGTGAAGATGTCCAGGTAAAGATTGATCTGTTTAGACCATCTTTTGAAATTTTTGACCTAAACTGCTTTTATCTACTACTGAAATGTTGAAAATAATCTCTCCAGGCAATTTTTCTGTGGTACCTTTAGAGACTCATTACCAAAGAAAATATCAAATTCATTTTTTCCTACATAGACACTGTCAACTACAAATTTGTTTTGAAGATCATGCTCTAAACCATTTTTAAGGACAAAGTATGATACGGGATTGCTAAAGAATGAAGGTTTACTCTCCAATACAACTTTCAGAAGCTTAAATACAACTTTCCGAAGCATAATATTTAATAAGTATTGAGATATTAAAGTTCATATTGTTTCTTTTCCTTGGAAGTTGTCTTGCAATCCACAATTTAAGAAACTTCACTTTAGAAAACTGCAAAAAAATAGATTACTTGATCCTAAACTACCTTTCTCCAGCTCAATGCCTGCAAATATGTAATATATGGTGAATTAAATATATATTATATATGTGTGTGTATTTGTGTATGTGATACAGATACTTGTGTGTATGTATACATACACATACATATGTATATATAAACAGCCTTCTGAATAACTTTTTGCCCACATTTTCCCCTTTTAGGTGTCTGTCATGTGTGCAATGAGTGAAGAATATGCTGTAGCCATCAAGCCCTGTAAATAATGGGAACATCAGGCATGAGCCCACTGTTAGGTCTGGATCAACTGCAGATCTAAAGTTTGGTTCTGAGTTGTCACCAAAGCCATGGCCTTTATAAGCAACCTCATTTCTTTTTTAATTGTTTTGAACTTGTTTAGAATTTATTTGCCAGCAATTGGTAATTGAAAAAAATAATCAAAATGTATAATTCCTTTTTTAATTTTGTAGGTGTCTTTCCTATAACATTTCTGTGGTTTTCTGTATGAGTCCAAGAAACAGACATGATAGCTTCAGCAGATGTGATTTGTTTGAGCAGCTCATTCCTGAATTTTAATTAAATGATAAATAAACCAGGGTTTTAAATCAAACAATGTAGCATCTAATGGTATTGAAGTACCACATTTAAGTTGAGTTGTTCTGCATTAATTTCAAACTTAAATTATAAAATAAAAAAAGTAATTATTGATTGGAATTCTAACAGTTTCAACCTGGCAAGGACATCCTTAAAAACATTTTCAAAAAGTGTTAGTTATCTTAGTAGCCATATGCAGCCACCTTTATTACCTCAGTCATACTATTATTTGCCAGATTATTGGCAGATTTAATGTAATTGTATATATAACTATTTTAGTATCTACTTGTGGTTAACAGAGAAACATTGAACAGTTAGGTGACAATTAGTAAGTCAGACTGTAAAGAAGACAGTTACAGTGGCATAGAGGGTTGGTTAAAGCCATGGATTTTTGAAGCTTTGCAATCACTATAAAAAGATTTTTTTTTCTAGTTGTATTTTTTCTTCCTTTTAACCTCTTTCCCTCTCTCTCTATTTAAAAGAGTAACCTTTATAGGATACTATGCAGTACTTTTTATCAATTACGTCGAATAGGTATTAGTATTTATTGTAGTCACTCCCGTCTGATTTGTTAACTAGTTTGTTAACTAATTTGTTAACTGATTTTTTTTTTTAACATTAAAAGATTTGTCTAACAAAACCTTGAAATTCTTAACTTTAAACTGATTTGGAACACTTGTTACATTTATGCACATCCTTTTTAAAATGAAGTGAAAGTGAATCATGGGAGAAAACTATGTGATTATTACTTAACTTATTTTAAGAAGCATGTTTTTTTCTGACTTAATTCAGAAAAATACGGTAGACATTAAAACTAGGAAAGAATTCACCAATAGAATTATTTTGAAAGGTGTTTTAGGTAACACTGCTATATTTTATTTAGTATTTCAGGTCATGTATATCTTATTTCTAGAATTCTAAATATTGTCACACTATTTGTGAAGCTCTTTGACTCAATAACAATCATTATATTGGAGTGAAATGTAGAACAAAATCACTATTTGAGTAATATTTTTTTTCTAAGATTATGAAGTGTCTCCCATCATGCCTTGACCTCTAACACATCTGTTTTCATCATCTAGAGGAAAACATACAATGCTACAACTGACTTAATTAACTCCAACATTATACATTAGATTAGAGTTAGTTGGATCTAATGAGGACTGGAAATAACATTAGGCACAGAAGGTCCCAAAGTTTTCATTACTTAATTTGTACACTTCTAAATCTTACATTAGCTTCAGCAAACCCATTTAAAGAAATAGCAGGTTACTTTGAGAGAAATTTGAGGAAATTCTAAAGCACAAGAAATACTGAGATTTAATAATCATCTTTAATAGTTAACATTTTATCTTTTCCCCTTCTAAAGCACAATTAGAAACTAGGCTAAATTCTTCTCTCTACTACATTTAAGTATTTATTATATATAATTCTAATTTTTTAGTACATTGGAATATGTATCTTACTTGCTATTGGTTGGCATTATAGGGAATTCTGGCAGGAATTCAAGAAAGTTATCAATCTGCTGCTTGCTGGTCTTTCATATGATCCCAATTAAACCATACTAGTGTTCAGGTTTAGTATTAATTCTGCATTAGCATGTCCTTGTTCTTCCTAACTTTCAAACTTCACATAAGTATATTTTCCGCTGTGAAGTAAGCATATATATATATATAATAATGCATCTCTGTCTTCATAATTTGAATGGCAAAAGCTGTTTATGCATAACTAATTCAAGTACTTTAATGAAGTGTAAATATTCTCCTGATGTATAAGTATAGATTTTAAAGATATTGGGCTGTTTATTTTCACATAAGTCAGTACATGTTTATCTAAAACAAAATATTTCATTTAGTAAAGCTTTATAAATTATATTAAAAGGAAGCAGGGAACCATATTTTTAAACAGAAGTGACTTCATTTTTGACATCTGAAATGTTAAGTGTTGATTACTAATAATGTAGTTTTTGTAGCAAATGTTAATTAAGTTACAATGTATAAAATATAGACTGTTAGGGGGATAGATTATACAGTGATATGCCATTTTTGTCTGCAAGCATTTCACCAATTTTTATGCAATGTTAACTGGTGGAATATTTGTTTCTCTCTAGAATAACATTTTATTTCTACTGTGAAGATTTTGTTATACCTTATTCACTGCAAAGCTACATGCTCTTCAAAACAGATCAGATCATGACCATTTTGACTTTGCATTTGCATCATAAACCCAATTATGATGTTTCTCTTATACTCCCCTCCAAGAGCTGTCAGTCACTTGAAAGTGTTGCTAATCAAGCTCTTAAATCTGTTTCCATTAATGGTACAAAATTCTGTACCAATGCTTTATGACAATTACCAAAACACTCCTGCAGCCAGAACATGCTATCTTTAATAGAAGATGCCGCAGTAAATATTTAGGCTATAAAATAGGGGAACACAATTTTTCATTATAGCACAATGTGAGTGTGCATGTATACACACACAGCTTTGTATGTTCTTTTTATGAAGTCCTTCCAACTCTTAAAAGTACTGTAGTCTGGTAGTGCCTCAAATGTTGGTGACTTTTTTTTAATTTACAACTTTTCCAGAGTTTGTTTTTGTACTTCCAAGTTTCTCAATTAGATTATTTCTAGTTGAGCTGTAATTTGAATGCATTGTTCTCAGGGCTGTTTGTGCTAAGATCTAAGGTTTCATTATTTTAAAGCTAACTGCCTGAAAGTATATTGAAAAATTTTCCCAAGTTATAATACAATGATACCTACAAATTAAAAATCCTTAATATCATCATACCTAAACTATACGCTAAGTATTGAAGAAGAAAATGGGAACATTGGTAACATCTATACTGGAATCCTGCCATTTTTTTTTTTTTTTCATTTTAGAGTAGAATTTGATAGTCTTATCTTAGATCTCTATCCTTAATATAACGAAAGTATTCCTTTGGCATGAACTCCAAAGATAGTTTCAGAGCCAGATGCTGATGTAGTGGTTCACAAACATATTTAGGGGCAGTTGAAAATTCGCAATACACTTTGGGTACATTAAAATGTTTACATATTGAATTCTATAGTATGAATTAAGAACAAATTTTACTGTTTGTTAAATATGTCTTTTAAACCTTATAAGAGCAAACTGTCAGCATATGTCCATAAACAGTATACTATATTGAACTAACCAACGGTTGCAAATTTCCTAATGGCATTTAGTCACGTTTCATAGTTTTTGAGGTTTTCTCCCCTCTCCTAGTATTCAAGCAAATAGGTAATAAAGAAAAAGCAAAAACAAACAAAAAAACCCAAGAAAATTTATTGTGGAAAATCTTAAAATTGAAAAAACTCAAAATTAAGTTTTTCTCCCTGAATTTGTTATTTGATTTTAGCAGGGAACATTTGGATTTAGCTTACGGAACACAGATGTTCTGTGAGACCGTGACTTGTATATAAATAGGTGTAACTTAATGTTTTTCCATTAAATCTGATCAGCTTAACTATTACGTGAGGTCAAGTGCCTGAAAAATGCTGTATACATCTAATAAACAAGTTTTTATTTTGTAAAAGATGCATTTTAGAGCGATGCATATCAGGCTTTCACCTGCTAGACTTGTTGCCAAACCTCACCATTCACTGCAACTCTTCACTCCCTTAACAGGTTGAAACCTATTTTACAATTGAAAGGGTTTTTGTGAAAGTTTTTATTTATATGAGGTCCCTAAAGCTATTTCTTTGTATTGGTAGACATAGATTTGTCTTAATTCATGACTACACTTTTTAAAACTCTGGACACTAACTGTTCAGTGATGACTGTGCAGCTTGTCATAACTGGTTTGTTGTGACCTTTGAGAGGAATTCTTTATTGTTAATATCTACTTACATAAGCACTCTTGTGCTTGTTGCAAAATATAATGCAAATTATTATTTTCTGTACTAGCACTAGTACTAATAAAATTTACTGTATTAGTACTAGTAAGAATAACTAGTTCTATACAATTATGTACTTCTGTCCTCTCCAGAAAGGAAATAATTGAAATGGTATTGTTTAATTCAGCGGCACTTTATTAGTAAAGTATTTTATTTGTCTTAATATAAGACAACTCATGCTTTTATCTGCAAAGTCATGTTTTAGCTAAAACTTTAAAATTGTAAGATATGTAATATGGATATTATAATTGTGCATCTTACATTTCAAAACTGAGTTATATTCAAAGGTTATGTCTTTGCCTATCCAAAAATAAATGTTGGAATTCTTTAAAATGTAGATGGTAAATATCATACATTTTTGTTACATTAAAATATTTGTGTTATTTCATGTTAATTAAAAATAAAGTTAATTTAATAGCTTGCACTATTGTATATATGTATTCCTGTAAATGTTTCCTACAAGAAAAGGAAGTGCATCATTGTTGAAAGAAAACATTTTGTGTATGTGTTTTTATATTCTACTTAACAAAGAGCTAAATTTTAGTGCCAGATTTAGGTACAATATTTTGATTTTTAAATTTTAGTTTTTTTAAGTATGTGCAGTAATCTCATAGTTCAGAATTCTACAGAAGTTAAAAAACAAATCTTCCCCTCGTTATTTTCTTCCTGCACATCCTTCCAGAAATATTTAATGCAAGAGAGGCTACTGGTCTCCCAAACCCTGACCTTCCAGGGCCTGAGGGGTTCTTTCCCCATCAAGGTGCCTGTTCTTTTCCCTAAAGTTAAACCCTTGGCCCTTTTTTCCATTCTTCACCATATGTCTTATCAACACCATATGTGCAGACGCATCCCTAGATAGCTAAGCAATTTCTTTTATACATTGTACCGTTTTAGAACATTCTTATTTCTTGATTTATCAGCCAAGGAGTACCAAATCCTTAGTAGTCATGTGAAGATTGCATGATAGTTGTCTTCTCCTACTCAGGATCAGAACTACAGATACTTAGGACCTTCCAGATCCAGCAGGCATAAGTGAACTGTAAAATACCAGGCTAGTCTTCCAGTCTTCAACTCCACTCTTTTTTGGCACTTGCAAATTGTGGTTTCCCAAGAAAGTCATGGAAGGGGTAAAAGAAGAGTGAAAGGGGCTAATTATGTACTGTATGTTGCTCTCAATCTTTACCCCTGGCACCTTCTCATAATTAAATATTTTAACCAAACAGGAGATGTCCTGTGGAACTACTTTATCCAGAACCCCTGCTGTCTGAAGTGTGTGCTTCATTGGGGTCTTAAAACATCTGTTCCTACAGTGCACTCAGTAGTAGCAATTGAAACCATTGGGTGTGCATTGCTTCAGAAGCACCAACCTACAAAGTTGTATTTATTGTCCAATTGAAGGGTTATGTCTGAATCTAGTCAAAAATTTTTTTGGCCACACCCATGGATACTTTCCATCACAATGACTTGTGGCCTTGTTTATTTAAGAAGGCCAAAAGTCAAAGCCCCAACACATTCTGTGAGAATGGAAGTACATCTACTTACTACCAATAGTGACTGCCTTTTTTGTTCATAATTATGTGGCTGAATTTCACTTAAATTGTCACTAGTTCACTTTAGTTTTTGTACAATTGAGGAAAATCTGGATTTATACATGTACACACATATCAAGGACAGCTCAGAAAATGAACTACATGTACATACATAAAATCCTGATGTAGAGCCTATACTTTGAAAAGCAGATAGATGGAACTTTTACCAAAAAGTTTTACAAAAAATTTCTACAAAGTATAAATACTACATACATTTCAATACTTAAAGTTTTAATCTCAAGTGAAATTAAAACTAGAAAATGAGGACTTTCAGGTGGAAATTTTAAAAATTATTGTAATTTTAAGATGAAAGGAAAACTAAAAATAAAAAATTCCTGGAAGATGGCAATGAAAATACATAATCTAAAGCAGCATGGGGTAAGTTCCTAGCTTTCAATTTGTATCAATAAAAAGGGAACAATGAACATAAATGAATTAAATTCCTAAAACAACTAGAAAAACAGCTAAAGCAAGAGAATGCAAGGGAAGAAATGATAAATTAGTGAAATGAATAGAAACATGGCAAGTGTTTTACAAAATTAGATTCTGGTTCTTTGAAAAATTAATCACTGACTAAAATAAAGGAAGAAAAGTATAAAAATAAATGACAGAGGAATGGCTGGTAATCAGGAAATCAAACTTAAAGTTTAAAAGTTTAGGTCATTCTAGGCCATAGAATGTCTTAAAATTATCAACCTAGTAAAAGCAGAAATCCTAAATAGTTTAATAACGAATGAAGTTATAGAACTGGAATTGAGGCTACAAATATGGGGAGGGGAATAGAAAAGGAGCATAATGTGGTGTGACATGCTCCTGAGGAAGTGTGATCCTTTGCCACTGAATCTAATAGTGTTATGAATCAGTGACCCTTAAAAAAGGAAAAAAGCAAATAAAAATCCAAGCAAATGGTCAAAAAACAGAACCAGGTGCAAATATTTTCAAAGAATTTGACCAAACTTATAGCATCCAGGTGGTCCAAAAATTGCATAGATTGTTTAGTGTATAGAAAATTAGAACCTCTGGCTGGTCACGGTGGCTTGTGCCTGTAAGCTTCAGCCTATGAAGCAGCTGAGGCTAGGGATTGTGGTTCAAGTCCCACTCGGGGCAACAGAGCGAGACCTAGTCCCAAAAAATAGCTGGGCATGGTGGCACAGGCCTGTAATCCCAGCTACCTGGGAAGCTGAGGCTGGGGATTGCTTGCTTGAGTCTGTGGTACCATGGGCAATGTGAGCCTGCAGTTCCATGGGTAGAAATAGCCAGACCTAGTATCAAAAAAAAAAAGAAAAGAAAATTAGAACCTCTAAATTATTTTTATGGAAGTATTAACATTGATACTTAAACTTGATACAAACAGCAACAACAAATTAAAATATTCACTAAGATATTCTAATATTCCATTGGTGACTAGACTCAAACATCAGATTAAAAAAATAATATGCTTGTCCATATGGAGTTTGTATCAAGGATTCAAGATCAGTTTAATATTACATTACACAATGTATCAATTAGGTTGCTCCCATAGGAAATATATCTCAGGAAAACTCTCAATTTATATTTACTATATTAAGAGGTCTAAAGCAAAGTATTACTTTTTCCATAGACACGACACAAATTTTTTGATAAACTTGTCAGAAAATTCTCTGGAAAATAAAGGTGAATATTCATACAAGATAAATGTTTATATATCTTAACATGTTATTTATAACAAATATATTATTGATGTGTGCATACATGGTTTGTGCACAAATATATGTGTATGTGTACATGTATATGACTATTCTCTTGTGTATTTGTCTATATGTTTGAAATTCCAAAAGTTAACCTTTTACTTAATGGAAAAACACTGATGCCATTTTCACTAAAGTTGAAAATTAAGCAACAATGTTTAATTTGTCAAATACTTTGACAAATTAAATTATCCAAAGTTATTGGATAACAAAAAAAGGTGCATTAGAATTATAAAAGAAAAATAAAAACTTCAATTTTCAGATAACCATTGATAAATCTAACTCAAAAAATAATGTAGCATGAAATAAACTTAATATGCAAAAATCAGTAACTTTGATATAGATAAATAATCAAACGTGATGATGGAAGGAAAACCACATTGCAGTGTCAACAAAAGATAAAATAAGAAGTTTACAAAGAAATATTCAAAATTATGAAAACTGTAAAACACTCGACACAAAGTCAACATTATTAAAATGATAGTTCAACTTAATTTATGAATTTAATGCAGTTTCAGTGAAAATAGTAACAATCTTTTTTAATGGAGTTAAATGCGTGGCTAAAAAGTTCCCATGGAAATATGAAAATGCAAGACAGCTAGAAAAACAATGAAAAGAAAGAACTATGAGTGAGGATTCCTCCTACCAGAAATGGAAACATACTAAACAATGTTGCTATAATCAGGAGTAAGGTATTGACTAATGAATAGACTAGAACAAACAATTAGAAATTTGTACAATTACAGTGATAGTGCAAACCACTGAACAAAAAATTAAATTGTGCCTATAAAATTTAAAAAATGAAAATTCCTATAACAATGAAAAAATTTCAAATGAAGCAGGAATCTAAACTATAAAACTGTACAAGTTGTAGGAGAAAACATGAACAAACTTCTCTACAACTTGGCTTCCTTTCAACTGAAAATTCAGAAATAAAAATATTTATATGTATAAAGAACAAATTAAAATGGAGCAAAATATTAATAATGGCAAAATGGATGCATATACATATATATGCATATATATACACACACACATTTACTGATGTCCGTCACCCAGATTGTAATTCATTTGTTTTATAGACATATGTGTTCTTTGAACTATTTTTAGTTTTTGATAAGGATGAGATTATTTTGAAATAAAGTTTTTAAAACTCAAGTATATAGGATACCATCCAATTTTTATCAAATTGTATGCAATTTGTAAGCTAAAGGATATATATATATATATTCATTAAAAAATATACATATCTGGAAGAGGGAATGGTGGTATGGGATGCATATTGAGGGAAAGGCCATATCTAAGGGAACAATAACTACGAATATGACCAATGTTATATGAAAATTAGAAAGTAAAAAATTATTTTAAAATAAAAAACTACTTTGTCCTCAAAGTAATTAATAGCTGTTTTTAACAAGTAAAACTGGAGGTGGTTTTATTTATGTATTATCTTCTTTGCTTATCTATACTTATTCCAACAGCATTTCTTTTGGCATAAGAGTAAAATTGCTATTATTAAGGAAGTTCTTCAAAACACTTTATAATAGTGAAATGGAAATAATCTAACTATCCATAGATTGGTGAACAATTAACAAGTTCTTCAATTGATTCAGAAATCAGTTATTCAAAATTGACATAACATTGTGACACTGCTTAGCAAAACATCTTTCCTCTGAAACTACAATTGTTAAAAAATAGTAACTTAGGTTTTCCTAAGTACACATTACAAGATGCTTAAGCAGGCATAAATTTTATAATTCTGGTTTTTAATGCCCTCTAAACAAATTAGTAGAGAAAGGAGAAGCAACAGTAACTTCTATTCCCATTTTTTAAGCTGCAGTGTCATTCAAGCATGTATTTTTGGAGACAGATAATGCAGAATTATGACATTTAACATACTGCACTTTGTAGTTTGTGGCACAGATCGGAAAAAATTCAGTCGATTTTTTGCTTTTTATACACAAAATTTTTGTGTGTTTTTCTCCAGGGTTAAAACAGCAATAACATTGATGTCTGATATGACTAGATAAAGGGAAATGAACATGCTTCTTTCTTATAAATCAACTTCTAATAAATTGGATGAGCCTTAATAATAAATTTCAGAGGTGCAGCTATTGTCTACTTTTTGTTAGGAGTATGATCCTTTGTGATGTTAATAGAGCTGAAATCAAAGAGAACACTGTATGGTGTAAGTAACACCACATGACCTTGTAAGAAACCTTGCATGATGTACAAACACCCAGAAAAGGTCTAAGAACTGCAAGAAGAACCAATGCATCAAATACAAATGGAACCGAGAACTCTGCTCAGAGCTTTGTTTGCCTAAGTGTTCTTACCCTTCAAAATACATTGTTAATGCTTCCATGGGTATTTTTCTGGAATATTCATAAGCATTCCTAAAAATACTTATAGTGAAAATACTAGCATGAATTTTAAAGTTTTTTGTTGACCACAAGATTTATGTCTTCACAGGTGTACAGAGATTTGCATATTTTTAGATAAAAAAAAATTTAACATTATGAGATGTGTCTTTTCTCCACTATTCTATAGGATCATTTTTTCTTCCTCCTAAAGTATGTCTTTCAGAATTCCTTTACTGGTAAACAAACGTTCAGTTTTGCTATGTAAAATCATGTTTAACTACTACTTTACTATCTTAAGTTTTAGACTTGTAGCTCTAGGTAATTTTCTCTCCACACTTAAAGTTAGTGTTCCTCTTTTCTGGCTTCCCTTGTTACTGCTATAAAGTCAGATGTTAATATAATTTTTACTAGTAAATATTTTTTTACTCTCTGAGTGCATTTAAACCAGTTTTGTCTATGTCTCATGTTTATGTTTCACTACCACATGTTAAGATGTATGCTTCTTTTTAGTCTTCTTGGGGTTTATTGAGTGTGCTGAATCTGAGAATTCAGTCACTATTTCTCTAAATGTTGCCTGACCTCTATTTTCTCTATCATATCTTTCTGTGTTTCCCATATGACATAACTGGAATATTCTTAATCTAATACCTTTGTCTTTTTACCTATCTTTTATATTTTCTCCTTTCATTTCTACTTGCATTCTAAGTAATTCCCCATTCACTAATCTGCAGGTGTCTATTGTCCTGTTTAACTTATCCACACTAAATAAAGTTTTCCTATTTTTAATTTCTTTAAGCTCAATTTTACTCTTTAAAAACAATTGCTGGCCAATTTTGATTGTCTGTTTCCCTTATATTTTAAATGCTTTTAGCTTTTAAGAGTATTATTGATATGTATACTCTATCTTCTAATTCCAATTACATGATCCTTTATTTGGATCAAATTTTAGGGGCTGGGGGATTTCATTTGATTCTTAATTATTATGCATTATTTTCCTATGTATCTAGTGATTTAAAAAAAAATGTCAGTTCACATTTATGTAAGTTTATCTCAGGAAATCCTTTGTGTTGAATTTAAAATGTGTTTCTCCAGAAAGCATTTGCTTTTGCTTCTGTCTGGCACTAACAAATCCAAGCATGAAGCCAGGTGTGGTGGCATGTGACTGTAAGCGCTGGAGGCTAAGGCTAATGCTAAGGCCAAGCATTGGCAGGTTTGAGACTACCCCTAGCAACAGAGGGAGACCTAGTCTCTAAAAACAAACAAACCCCCAAAACTAAGCATACTTAAACATTTTTAGGCTTAAGTTTTTTCATACTACTTGGAAAGAGTTATTACTTCCCTACATCTAAGCACAAAGGGTTGTCATTTTTTTCTTTGTCTTTTACTTTTCTACCAGCTTAACCACTCATTAGATATTATTTGCAAAATTATATTTTAGCCAGTTTTTAAGAGTGGTTAAACATGGAAGGGTTTCTTTGTGAATCTAATTTGCCTGTTGTCCTTTGTATTCTATTTTACTTATCCAGGCTCCAGTATTATGTAGATTCAATGACTGAATATATATTATAAATATATCTGTCATATAGTATCTTATATTTCTTAAAGACATTACCGAGAAGGCAACTTGCTCTCATTGCTCTAGGTTTCTTTGGCTCTGTTCAGGTATGTACTATTTTATATGTAGAATCCATTGTCAAACTAAAAAATATCTGTGGTGTTATGTTTATACTGTCTGTGTGTAAAATTTGAGAATTGAATTACAATATTTAATCTTACTCTTTGCACATATGGGTTAATAATTACATTGTTTTTTGTTCCTGAATGAAAACTAGCTAGTTATTTTGAAACACCTGGTGTGTTGTTTTTTTTTAAACACCTGCCGTTTTCAATATCCTCTTTGTAAAAATGATTTAATAGCTCTTAAGGATTGTGTATCATGTGTTTCATGGCATGAAAGGCTGCCAAAACCAAGTGAAATAAAGATAATGCTTCAACTAAGGGCTTATTTTCAAAATACCCAGTAACACAGGATCATTTCTGCTCTAGGACTGGTCAACACTTGAGCAGGGAATGCCAAATACTCCCCTTTCCCTTACTCATTTGGAAAGAAAATGATCATGATTCTTGAAGCAAACAATTAAAAATCTTGAAGTAGATGTCTTCTTGGAAACCAGCACCGCTATGCACAAACTAGGCATTGTATATTTCATCAAAGCGTCGTTCCCACTATGATTAATCCCTGTAATAAAGGGCATACACAGTTGTTTTTATCTAGGTCATACTCCAAACTTAAGTAAAAAGTCCATTCCACCATCTAGCCCCCAGTTGTAACAGCTTCGCTTCCACAGGAAAATGCAGAAAGTGGAGAGGCACGCTGCTTTCCTTATCTGATATCAACTACAATCCTCCAAATTTCGGAAGCGATTTGACCCTTGTGCCATCAAGACCGTGACCACTCCATATCCATCTTGTGTGCCTTGTACATTTTAGCAAATCTCAGCAGATAGTCCTTGAATTTTGCCCGCGAGGCGCTGTGGATGAAGGCCGGGGCTGTAAGGTCAATTCTCCTAAGTCACGACAAAAGACGAGTCCACTCAACTTGTGAGTAAGTGACCACCACGCGGTCAGCCTTTCTCATAAAGGCTGCCTGCCCCGGTCCGAGGCTCAGGACCCAGCCTCTGATTTGCGTCCCCCGAAAGACGAATTTCACTCTAGAGCTGTTTAGAAAGGACTCATAAACCATAAAACTGAAAACCACTCTTTGGTTGGAGGATCATAATTGCAATAAAACACAGCGATCCCACAGCAATGCTCTGTCCTGGTTGAAAAGAAATCCGGGCGACTCCTGAAAGGTGACTCCGGCAACGCGCGGGGGTGCTCTCTGGGAACGGCCCCCAACACTGCGGAGACCACTCTCGCTGCTCGGTACTGGAGCGACTGCAAACCCGCGGACGTCAACAGCTCAGCGCCCGTCAGCCTGTCAACACTCGCAGGAAACCTGGAGACGCAGCCGAGCCACGCCCCCGGTTGCCTAGGTGATTGGCGTCGCGCTCCTTGCACGTTCTCTTCCGGGAGGACGTGAGCCTACGTTCTCCGCGCGTGACGCAGCACGCCGGACTATAAATAGGAGCCACGCGGCCGCTGTGTCCTCTCTCGTCGCGCTGTGGCTGGCAGTATGGCTCCGGTGAGTGAGCGTAGCGTGGTGGGCGTCTTCACCCCAACGTTGGTAATTCCTGCGGCTGTCCTATGGGAACATCTCGTTCGAGAGAAAGCGAGCTTAAAAATGGAGAACTGTGTTAAGGTCTAGTCGTTACCCCTAGACTCGTAGTGGCTGCCATTTTGTTGGTGGAGTTGGATCTGGGCCGAAGTTGCCTTGGAGCGGGTGGTGCTGGGAGCCCCGGGAAGCGGTAGCTCGGCTCTGACCGGGTGGGAGGGGCTGCCCGTGGCCGCGTCCCCCGCGCCTGGCCATACCCACGCCACCGTGTGTGCGCTAGGAAGGAGGTGGCAGTCATATGAGGTGCGTCTGATGGCCTTGTAGGGCCGAGGACGCCCGAGTGCGGGGCGCGGGAGAGCGACGCGGGTACAGGGTTTCAAGGCGTGAGCAGAGCTAAGTTCCCGCGCTTGATTTTCATGTTACTATGTTTAGCAGTTTACCGAACTAGGAATGAGCGGTGACACCTGTGACCCAAAATCCACCAGTTTGTTGGTCATTTAGCCTTAACGCTTCTACACTGACATCTTCAAATATCTTAATAAATAAATCGTGGCCCAGGCACTTAGGAGTGCTGGTCCGGGCAGGACCACGTTCTGTGGGCTTCCTCCAGCATGGGGGGCGAAGGGCGGGGCAGAATGTCTCAAGGCCGATCCCTGGATTGAGTGGCAGTGTTTGAACAAGCCGATTCCTAGAGTCAGGGAAGTGTTTTCATTACTCTTACTCATGAAATTATATGTCTCCTAAATAATAATCCTAAATTAACTAATTGCTTAGTCCCAGTCCCCTTATTTATGAGCTTCGAAGAGAAATTTTGGGGGGGTTTGGAGGAGGGGCACAGATTTTTGAAGTCCTCTGGCGAATCGTGATTAACCACTAGACAAAAGGATCCCCTTTTCTTTATAAGGAATTGGGATTGAAATCTGTAGACAGGTATAATACCTTATGTTCACAGGTGATTAACTTGGACTGAGTTCCCCATCAGCAGTAGCCAGGGCAGTAATAAAAGCAGTGTGAGGGGGGGAGGGGGGAGTGGCGAGTGGCTCCTGCCGATAATCCACAACTGCTGCAAGTGCTAGGAGGCAATGAAGTAGCATGTGCCCTCTAGTAAACAAAGAGAACATCAAACTTAACTTTGACAACTTACACAGAATTATCTTAGTTGGTAGTTCACATCGACCCAATAGGGTGATTTTATGTTCAACTTAAATAGCTGTTTCACTTTTTTTCTGCTCATAGAAGTAGAATTTCTTGGATTTTTTTGTTGAAAGAAACTTAAGATTTGCAGTATGTCTCCAGGTGCCCAGAACTTTAATTGATGAGATACTTCTGTGGTGAACGGGAAAAATTTAATTCACAAAAACACAGTTAAAACCTAGATAAGAAATATGTCCCCCTTCAGACAGCCTAACAGGAAAATAAGACAAATAGATATAAAACTTACAGGTTTCTATACCGTTTTATGTATCATGAATTGATGAACAGATAGTTTAAGAATTTAAAGTTTTGTTAACTTTGTAACAGAAAGAGAAGAAGCCTAAGAGGGCAACCTGGAAGTTTAATTTGGACCTTACTCATCCAGTAGAAGATGGAATTTTTGATTCTGGAAATTTTGTGAGTATCACTAAATTATTTTTACTGTAGTAGAATTGCGCTTTACGTTTGTGATGTTGAATTTTAACCTAAGCTCTATTCCTAGGGTGCCTTCCCTAGTGAATATCTAGGGTTTTCTTCCCTAGTTTTGCATCTTTTCTGTTTTAAAATAGGAACAATTTCTACGGGAGAAGGTTAAAGTTAATGGAAAAACAGGAAATCTCGGCAATGTTGTTCACATTGAACGCTTCAAGAACAAAATCACAGTTGTTTCTGAGAAACAATTTTCCAAAAGGTTGGTATTTGGTTTTTGTTATTTTAGTAAAATTGTGGTAGTTGCAAAATATTTTCTAAACTATGATTCTGTTATGTACACACAAGAATAGATATGTAGATGAGACCAGTGAGGTGCTTTGAACTTAAAGACCTTATGAAAGGTTAGACAGTTAGCAGTAAGTTGTTGCTTGGTTAGAGGAAAGTTGTGTTCAGGGTTCTTGTTCAGTGAATTGGGCCCTGTAATCCTAACTGGGAATTTTGACTGTTAGGTGCTGTAATAATAGAATATATGGGATATCATGTGTGTCCCAGCTTAACTTACACAGATGTTTGCTGGTATGTTTTTTCAAGTGTTTTGGTTGTTTGGTAGAGACAAAACACCTTGCTTCACTTAGCTTGATGGATTCTAAATACTACATGCTATCTCTGTTGTAGAGCTGGGTAGCCCAGCAGTAGACCAAAGTACCCACAATGAAGATTTTAAATTATAGTGATGAAATGTGGCATTAAGGAGTTGTTAAGTGCTGTCAAAACATTTATTGCAATGAATAAAGGCATCTATTATGATTTTAGATGGGGCGGTCAAGGAAAGAACCATCTCTGAAATGCATGAGTGAGCCTGGGAAATTGATCCTTGTGTCTAAAAAAAAATAAACTGGTAGAAACTGGTTAGGAGCGTATTGTGAGAGTGTGGCTTAGGGGAAGGTGGTAGTGGTACTTACTAGCTATGTGAATTGACCACTAGGAACTCTGAAGAAAGAAGCTGTCCATAAGGCTTATTAAAAGTAGAAAGTACAGAGAATCTTGACACTGGAAATGCTTATTCCTAATGGAGGGAATAATGTTAGAACAAAGGACACTTGAGAGGAATGCTTGGTAATTCAGGATTGCTGTGAAATGTAAGAGAGTGACTGGAGTGGTGAAATGAGGCTGTGCTAGAAGCTTTAAGAATCTGGTTGCGGCAGTGGGACTGAAGGGGGGAACCTAATACTTTTATTTCGAAGTGCTAGCTTCCATCAAAGAATGTTTTGTGGGGAGTAAAGGCATAAACTTTGTAGGACATAAACTGATTCTAAGTGGGGTGGAGGCTATCTTATTGTATCCTTAGTAACCTAGCTTGGTCAACAGATGAAATGTGTGACCCAGCCTGATATGGGAACAGGAAAGGTTACATAGCTAACTGCATGCTACTGTATACTTCTACATGGTAGTTGACTGTATTGATGAAGTGTGTGTTTCCTTCAAAGGTATTTGAAATATCTTACCAAAAAATATCTTAAGAAGAATAATCTTCGTGATTGGCTTCGTGTGGTTGCATCTGACAAGGAAACTTATGAGCTTCGTTACTTCCAGATCAGTCAGGATGAAGATGGATCTGAGTCGGAAGATTAGGTGAAGCCACTGAAAAACAAAGTTACAGGAAACATCCAAATATGGACTTAGTTTTATGGTGAATAAAAAAAATTGTACTGGGTGTTAACGTGCTTCCAGTCTCAGTTACTTAAGTACATGGCGCATGCTTGATGCTATCTTTTCTTTGTTTTTTTTTTTTTTGCGTAAATAGCATTTAATGCTGCTTAATAGGTAGTGTAGTGTTTTCCCTAGGACTTCTGAATCTCTTGAAAGTCCAAACAGCGTTTTTATACACTTGGTAAGTGAAGTCCTGAGTGCCTAAAACAGTCGTTGCACCTGTATTTAAGTAGGTGGTCACTGTTGAAATCACTTGCCATTGCCCCTGAGTAAAGTGTCCTTTAGACAAAATGGTTTTGCAAAAGTCAGGTTGCAACGGATGAGGGAAGGGAGAAAATGAGGGAGCTATTTGATTCCTGTCAGAAATGTGTCAGTCATGCCTTTTTCTACCTCTAACCAGGTGATGTCAATACCTCAGGTATCTAGATACCTGCTACCAGCAAAGTATGTTGCCAGCTAGGTCTTGACTATTCCAACCTAAGTCTTTAAAACTTAATTGGGCAGTGTTTGGGATAATGAGCTTGTTAGGGTGAAAGTGTTGGCCCATGTTCATGCGCTCCCTGGGTGCAACAGCTATTGTTCTTGCAAATGACTTTCCATTACTGACTTTGTTCCATTCTTTGAACTGTTCTTGTGTTTACCATCAGTACTTAATTCTGTGACTGCTCTACTGAGCTACAATGGGGTGGTTAAAGTGATGCAGTGGGAAGTACCTTTGGGGAAAGTTGGGCTGCTTTGTATGATTTCCAGTGTCATGGACACAGCAAGCAGAAGGCTGTGATAATAGATAATGACAAGTAACTTAAGGATTTTCTGAGGGACATATGTAAGGGGGAGTGGTAGGTAACACAACTGGGTAGATGGTATCTTTTGCTGAGTTTGTCACAGTGGAAAAAGAACAGTTTTATGCCCTGCTGAACTCAAGATCCAGAAGCTGTTCAGCATGAAGTTGAATATATAGGTCTAGTACCTATACAGGAAGGAACTGCCTAAAGATGTGTACTAGCTGGCACAGGGGTACCAGTGAAATGATCTAAGAAGAGGAGGAAAGTGGAGAGTTAGTGGACCAAAGATCTAAGTTTTAATCCTGAGTAGTCTGAATAGCTAGCTCTCAGTTTCTTAGTTACATGTGCCTGGACCCAGGTCAACTACTTGCCCACTGTTTTGATTTTACCCAAACCTGGGTGGGAGGATAGGGACATTTTGTTTTCACATATATGTACATATTTCCTGTCAACATCTTACCCATTTTGCGTAAGAAGATGAACTGAGATCAGACGCTGTTTGCCCCTTCTCAGTCCTTAACCCAGTGTCCCCCAGTGTTCTAAGGCCTTCGGGCAGACTGGTTCAGTGAAGCAGCACAAAGAGGTAGCTGAAAATAAGCCAGTCTTTCTCAAATGTTAGGGACTCTTGCCTCTTGGTAAACAGCTTAAGTTTTCCTATTCATTTCTGATTGTCTGCCCTATGACCAATGCAAAAAATATCCCCACCAAGCATGGTCTTGGGAGACTTTCTATACCAAAACAACAAAGTAAGGGGCTTTAGATTTTCTATATATAACTTAAAATGTAT